>SDWI01000763.1:142811-156190 GCA_009193005.1 Lamellibrachia luymesi | reverse complement strand
TGAAACCGAAGGAGTCATGCCAAGAGGTAATATCGTTAGGCAAGCATACAAACAATATTTCAAACGACATGTACGCAACACCGTAAAGTAGATGTGGCCATGTTGTAGTCCTCTCTGAATAACGTTGTGACCTAATTTTCTACGGCTGTACTTTCTTATTGTCGGCGGCGGAGAGCAGTACAAGAACATGGCCAGTGCATTAACAACTACACGAAATATCAGTGGACATGTCGCAGACAACGGCAGTGGCACGGGTGCTGCTATGTCATGTATGCATTTCAACAACAGCGCAAAGGATGCAGCTATTTCGATTTATTCATTTCGCCCGAACTGTATAGGAATGAGGTGTATGTTTGGAACGATCGGTATCATCGGTTTGCTGGGAAACCTCATCGAAATCGTTGTTATCTTCCGCTTCACGAATCTCGCGAAGAAAGACACGTCTATCTACATCATCAACCAGAGTTTGATCGATCTTGTTGTTACGGTTCCTATCCTTCTGGCTGCTTTCATAGACATCCGCTTTATGCCGACAGACGATGGTGTGCTAGCTCAGATCTACTGCCGGGTGTGGCTGACGCAGACGCTGTAGTGGGGGTTCATTCGATCATCCACCGTCAACCTGATGTTTTTGTCCATCGAGAGGTACATTGCTGTCGTGCACCTGATACGCCACAAGACACCGTTCACGAGGAACAAAGTGTTCGCATCACTCGATGACGTTCTGGCCAATCCAACACATCTGTATTGTAGCACGCATTGTCAACACCTGCGTCATCATGTTAAGACTCTTGACCGAACACGCCTACTGCTACGGCTGAATTCTGCACACACTTCGACATCCTTCCCGGCTTCCGAAGCCCACGGTCTTTATTGTTTACTCTCCCAAGCCGAACTCTCCCCGAACGCAGATGTCCTCGGAAGCGCGCACAACGACCTATGTCATCAAGGCGAGTAAGTCTGTCACCCAGATGTTGAACATCGTCACCTGTTGCTATGTAATCTGTTTCTTGCACCACCAATTGCGCCTGCTGGTCTTCCGCCTGAGCGGCATAGGCGAATGTTTACTGTGTTCAATCATTCCTGTCACTCTCGTGTTCGCCCACCGCTGCGCCAATCCGTTCATCTACACTGCCAGATACCTCGAGTTCCAGGAAGGACTCCGCAAATTCGCACTTTACCTGCGTAATACATGAGTCATGGCGAGTGATGCCGTGGCTCAGACAACAGACCCACTCCCTGTTTTGTTGAATGTTGGGTATAGTCAATTGTGACGTTTGGTTGTAGAATCTATTGGCCTATACGTCGTCATCGTTCCCGGCCTCCAGAGCCCACTGTACTTACTGTCGACACCTTCAAACCGGCTCGTGGTGTCTGAGCAGACCCCACCGGTGTGTAGTTCGCGTCAAAGCAGACCCCACCGGTGTGTAGTTCGTGTTTCTACTTAAACTAATTTTGCGGCAATTTTCGCCTATTACGATATCGTCTGAACATGCATGAAGAAGGCTCATAATCCAAATTGTCTGTTTGCATGCATGCACAATTCATCCAATTATGATATCCTCTGAACATGCAACACGAGGGCTCATAATCCATACAAAATTGTCTGCTTGCATGCATGCATGCGGACACGTGGGGTCTGTGAGACCCAATTCACAATTCATGCAATTATTGCAACCTTATTACTTATTCTTTACTAGTAAAAATACTACAATAGCTCGTAAGGAAACTTAAAAACTAGCAGCCATCACATATATATTTGGCATATGTTTATTGTTCATAACCATTACACGCCAGCTGTACGGGTGCTTCTACGACCGTAAATCAGCAGTTGGCTGCTTCCAACAAAAGAAAGACTATTGTAGTCGGGCCCATAGGAAGCAATATGCCTGATATCCCTTCAAAATAAAAAAATTCTCGTCGTGGGGTAGAGTCTTCTCTATTTGGTTTTGGTGAAGACCTATCCTACGTATCAAAGTAGAGCAAGTGTTGTCGGTCTCTCTACACCATGAAAAATACGTACCTGCTGAAACTAACGGAAGCACAAACCGGATATTGTTTTATACAACATGAAAAACGGTGGTGTGAGTAATAGTGATCAGTCAGTACATGTCTAACACCGCAGTGCAACGCAACCGATAATAATCTGAGCAGCGGAGGGGGGCTTCAAGAATATTAATGAAAAAAGTAAATGAATGGTGGGGTTCCTTCGTGCCTCTTGCGCCGTATAACGTTTTCGAAGATACACATACAAATAATAACACAACAAAATGTGACCGCCATATGCCAATATATCACCAATCGCTGACATACACATTGCACTGGTGTAAATATTTACCAATTAAAACAATATGTTATTTGTTATCAAAGTATTAAGAATTAAAGTAACTTTTATTAAACAGTTTTATTAAACTAATTACACCAACCTTTATTAACCAGTATTATTATTTTCGGCATATATTGAAAAAGATAGAATAAAGTTTACGTATGACAATGTTTTACTATCTCTCGTGTCTAGTGGATAAACTGTACATTTAGGTGGTGGACATCACCAGATAAATGTGTTATGTGTTGTTTTTCGTGATGATAAATTCTTTCGAGAAACTCTCTGTCTACACGAAGTTGACAAATAGAGGCTTCCTTATGTCAGAATTGTTCTCGTGATGATACTACCAGCACATTTAGTACGCGTGCTAGTAATATTTGTACTTTAACATAAAACGTGGTATGTTTATTTAATAATAATAATTTATAATATAATAATAATAATAATAATAATTTTAATAATAATAATTTTATTAAAGTGGCAACTATAGCAGTTGAATTATAAAATTGTCACAGTAAAACAACCAATGATAATAAATAAATTAAGGCAAACATATGACTTAAAATATAACAAATTTAAAAGGTGCATGTACATCATGTTTAAAGTTATGTTTGTAAATAAACAATGTAAATATGAAGGACATAATCATAAATTAAAACTTAAAACAGGCAATACTATAGTAAAATAAATTATATGGCCTACTACTATTATGTAAAAAGTAACTAATTTATAAATGAGTTCATAATTACTGCCAGTGTCTTAAAGCATATGGTATAAAAGAGTTCTGAAATCTTGCAGTTCTGCAACGCGGCACACAGTAAGTCCTCGTGTTTCGAGTTGTATACGGAGTTTCCCGGAGGGGAGGCAAAAGATGGTGTAATTTATGTGTAGATTGTTGCATGCTTATGAATAGTGTTCTACATAACTTCTCCCTCCGGTCTGACAGCGTTGGTAGATTGGCTGCGGTGATGGCTTCGGTGTACGACTTATCTTGGAAAATGATCCGCATTGCCCGTCTCTGGATGTATTCTATCTGTCTTGTTTGCTTTTTTGTAAGGCTCGTGTGCCACACTTGGCATGCGTACTCCAATACCGATCGGACGATTGAAGTGTATATGTTGATGAGATGGTGAGGGTCAATGCCGGCTCTTTTGAGAAGGATGATGAAATATAGACGTTGCGATGCTTTTGTAGTGATTTCGTCTATGTGTGATTGCCACTTCAGATCTTCAGATAGAGTCACACCTAGTAGACGAGTGCTGTTAACTTGTTGGATTGGTCTACCGTCGATGGTTAGCAGTGCGATGTCCGGAGTTGATTTCTTGAAACATATCCGCAGTTCTTTCGTCTTGTCGTAGTTCAGCGCCATTTTGTTACTCGCTGTCCATTGCCCGACTTCGTCTGCTGCTACTTGGAGTGAGCTGTCCATTCCGGAGGATGAAGAAGCTTCCCATATTGTGCAATCGTCGACATATTTTATATGTTCGCATACTGTTTGCAGATCATTAATATGGTGTAGGAAGCCGATTGGTCCAAATATTGTGCCTTGTGGGACACCTGCATTGACAGTGGTGTACTCCGATTTCACACTCCCGATCTTTACCCTCTGTTTGCGTTGACACAGGAAGGATGTCAGCCATTTGGTGATAAAAGTTGGAAGTCCGAGTGATGCACATTTCGTCATTAAAATGTGATGGTCGACTCGGTCAAACGCTTTGCTGAAATCGACGAGAAGTATTCGTACTATGGTTCCAGGGGTCTCGACCGCGTATTTCCACTTGTGTACAAGCTCGACCAGTGCGTGTACGGTTGATGTTCCTTTGATTGATCCATATTGCTGAGGATCAATCTGGTCCATGGTAATGTCCATTATCCACGTGCACATGAATTTCTCCAAGCACTTCGATAAAACTGGCGTGAGAGATATTGGGCGCAGGTCTTTCTCAATTAGCGCTGGTGGTCGAATTTTAGGCACTGGTCGAACGTCAGCGCATTTCCACAGGGCAGGCACGGTTCCTTCCCGTAAGCTGCTGTTGAATATCGCGCAGACGGGAGGAGCGAGGATGGCGGCGTAGTCATGTAAGATCCAGTTGGGTATCTCGTCCGGGCCGGTTGCTTTGTGTGTTTTAATTCGTGACAGTGATATGGCTACTTCATCGACGTTAATGATGTAGGCATCTGGGACCGTCGTGTCGGCTCCCGGAGGTAGGAACTCATCAACGGGTAAGAGTGGTGGGAAGTCTTTGGACACAGACTCAAAGAAGTCGCTTATTTCGTTTGGTAGAATACTGAAGTTTCCTGAACAGTGTGTGTTAGCAAGACCTTGTAGATTGTCACAGTTGACCTTAACCCCTACAAGTTCCTTCACGCTATTCCACCGTCGTTTCGGATGTTCGTTCTCGAGTTATTTGATTTTTCTTTGGTAATACATTCGTTGCAAGGACTTTCTGGCACGATTAACTTTATTTCTGTAATGCCTGTACAGTGGTTGGTTCTCAGAAAGAAGCGCGATCTGGCGGCGACGTATTAGATAGCGGAAATTGTCATCTATCCAAGGTCTGTCACTGGAACATCTTCTGATTTTTCATTCAGGGAGATGCGTGTCGAGTAAAGTTCTGATTGTAGAATTGAAAAACTGCAGTTGTTGTTCGCAGCTAAGGTTTTCCACGAGATGAGGTTGAGCGCTGCTACAAAACGGGCTCGATCATCAGGCCTGCAACTGCGCGAAGACGTCTTTGAAACGACTGGTTCTGTATATTTAGTGGACGTTGATGGAGTGCATATTACCACCATGTGATCCGATAGGCCAATCGGTGCTATGACTACTGGACGGTGGTATAAATCCGTTAGGTTGGTATATATTTTGTCCAGTGTCGCAGTTCCTCGTGTTGGTATGTCAACAATTTGTTTTAGGTTGTGATTTCTTTTCAAGTGAGAATCTGTCAACTTGTTAAGGTCGCCCATTATGATGACGCCAGTATATGGATGGTGACGGCGTACATAGTCAACAGATTGGTCAATGTGGTTTAGCAATGTCCAATCGTCTGCCCCGAGAGGGTGGTACACTGTGCAGATTGTTATCTGCGGGTGGTTGCGAGGCATCTTTGGTGGACGTATCGTCATCCACATAGTTTCAAGTTCTGGTTGGTTTAGTTCTGTTCGTTGCTTAGTCTGGATTGTATCTCGTACATAGCAAACAATCCCCCCATGTTGACGGCCATCTTGCTTGTCCCTCCTGTAGAGGTTGAAACCGGGTAACGAGAGCGAGCCGTCTGGTATTCTGCTGGTGCACCATTTCTCTGTGACTGCTAGGACGTCCACTCCGTAGCTATCTTTAATTACTTTGATTTCATCGATTTTGCTTGCCAAGGCACCCCGAATGTTAGTATTGATGATGGTTGGTAGATCCCACTTGTTCGATTGTACGGTGATGAGGTTGTTGTAATTAGCCCCATTTCTGCTAAAGAGAACGTCATGTTGCATGTTGCTCCCAAGGGCGCGTGTGTGGCGCGCCTGTGTATGTGTCATATTGTTCAGATTGACACAATTGTCATGTTATTCACATTATCGTATTACTAGGAATATTGTGTTGCATCAACAGCTGCTTCAGATTTACACGGAATATCGTCAGTAGGGAACACAAGGGTCGGGGAGACCTCCAACTCGTTCCTATTACTGGCAACTGGCGGCAGAAATACGTGAACTAATTCCAGGTGAGAAAATAACCATTAGTTTGTGTAGAATACAAGACTGCCGCAAGCACGCACGCACGCACGCACGCACGGACGGACGGACGCACGCACGCACGACCACACACAAGCACACACGCGCGCGCGCGCGCGCGCGCGCACACACACACACACACACACACACACACACACACACACACACACACACACACACACACACACACACACACACGTGAACGATTGTGATATATGTGATGTTTCTTTGGCAGAGCGAACTACAGATTTTATTCAGTATATAACGGACCTTTCAAATGACCAACGCGGTCGAGAGGTTCCTCAAGTATTCCATCTGTGAGACTCTTATTGTAGAGATCGTTGAGAAATATGAACAGCCACTGATGGAAACCCTACAGAACATCAGTCAGTTGGTTGGGAAAACATTTGTTAAACTTGCAACGATCAACTTTGAACATCTACCATACCTAGACAGAAAAATCAAGGTTTGTAGCATTCCACAAAATACTTGATTAGTTATTTTACTATTAGGCTAGCCGATTTAACCAAACATTACAAGAAACGTTACATAGTAAGCAAAATGCCGGCGTTTTGATCCCAGCTCATACTAGCAAATTACAATGAATACAATTTCATATATACCGAAGCTACTTACAAAAAAGTTTATATGTTCTTATTAGAATAATAATGTACCCCAGACGACTGTCCACAGGTAATAAATAATTGGTTTGATATACATCTCGTGTCCTGCATTACAATTTTTATCACCATCATCACTGTTGCCTCCAGGGCCTCGTGGACAGACTGCGTGTTCAGGCAGACAATGTATGTCAGGACGCTCTGCGAAAACTGCTCAAGATGGAGAAGCAACCATTCACACAGGACAACAACTACATCGCTGCTTTAGGTAGTAACTGAACCTTGTACTTGTACTGTGCGTAATTAAAGGCTCAGTTATGGATGCAGACAAAGGTTCAACAGCAGATATAAGTGCACGCCTAAAGAAAGCGATATCAGCCTATTATAAACTGAGGAAAGTGTGGGCATCAAGCCAAAACAGAAGGAAAACGAAAATCAGAATCTACAAGAGCAATGTAATGTCTGTTCTACTATATGGAGCAGAATGCTGGAAGGTAAACCAAAATGATGGACAAAGGCTCAATACATTTCACAACAGACGTTTGCGTCGAATTCTACGTATATTCTGGCCAAGAACAATTTCAAATGAAAAACTGTATGAAGAGGTAGAAATAAGCAGGATAACAAGCATCATCAAGGCTAGACGATGGAGTTTTATTGGCCATATCCTTCGGTTTGAGAATACAAACGACTGCCGTATAGTGATGAATTGGACACCTGTCGGAAAGAGATCAATCGGAAGACCAAAACAGATGTGGCGGCGAATGGTGGAAAAAGAACGAGATGCGTTTGGGTGGAACTCATGGGCAGAGGAGGCACAGAGGGCGGCCGACAGAGGCGGCACAGAGGGCGGCCGACAGAGGCGGCACAGAGGGCGGCCGAAGGGCGGAATGGCGGACTCTTGTACATGCTGTATGCGACACATGGCGCCCAAGGGATCCGTAAGCCGTAAGTAATTAAAGTACCAAAGCAATGGTTAGCCGCACCTATCAGTGTGTGTACTGTGTGCGTGCGTGCGTGCGTGCGTGCGTGCGTGCGTGCGTGCGTGCGTGCGTGCGTGTGATACAATAATGGAATATTATATGTTTCTTAAACAATCAATATCCGCCTGTATACACTCACAACGTAAACGTACCAAACGTTGTATTTGCCAGCTACTAAGGGATTTAAGCTATTTTGACAGATAACTACTTTTTATATTATTTTTATTGTAATTTCCTGTTGACAAATATACATTATGCTTGAGTTTACTGACGAAAATTTTCAACTTGTTCGTATGCTAATCCTCCAGAACACAAACGCACAACACCTATTTATGTACAATTATATTTCGCATCATGTTGATCAGATCCTAAAGCAGGATCAAAATCGGAAGAAGGAAGCAAAGTAGAAGCGCGTACCTTCGGGCTTCAGTTTTCAATTTCTTCGTCTGTTTGCTCTCCCGAAGGCGATAGCTTAAACGTATTTATGAATGCATATTATGTGTCATCATGCAGAGTAAGAAGAGAAGACTATCAAAAGGCAGAAATTAGACTATGGTCAACCAGGTGTGCTATCCGGATTCAAAATCCAACCACCACTGTCTGCCTTCAACCAATCTGTGCGTGAACACACCCTTAGGGCAAATGCTGAGGTGATGTTTCACATGACAAGAGCGAACCTTGCTGTAAGTTTTAGCCATGTTAATATTGACTTATTACACACGCTTTTAAAGTATATTAACTCTACGAAAGTTTAATGATCCGGCTGCGACAATCTATCATTTAATTATAATCTACCGTGAGTATGTATGTATTTTATACTCCTCCTAGACGGTGTGTATCTCGGGCGTCAACATTTTAGGGTCATCTACGATTCCACGGTCGGGTCGTCAGTTAATTTTTTTCGAAATTCGCCCCGATGTTACCCTGTCTATTAACAAACGAATTACGCTTTGTGGTTATTACTTGCAACTATGAGCAACGCTATGCGAACAATTGGTATTAATAGACTGGAAGCCCAGAGCTTTTATTTATGTAAATGACGCCAAAAGGTTTGACGCCAAAAGTTTTGACCCCATGTACTGAAGGGACCACCCCCGACATCCCAAAAATGCGTTGCTGCCGGCTGTGGGTTGGGGGGTTGCCCCTGAAACCACCCGTCAAAGGGGGCAAACAATCTGTACATGTGTTTATGGGAATGGCGCCAAGGCTAAAAACAATGTCAAATGTTCCCATACGGTTCCCTGCATACGGAATGACCAATGCCAGCAATTTTAGGAGGGGATTCCACTTGCCAGCAACCCCCAAAAGGTGAGAAAGGGGCACTTATTTAATAGAATGACGCCGACTTAATGAACTGGCGCGAAAGAAAAAATGTTGTCAAATGTTTCGTTGGAGTTTGACTGAATGGAACCCCCCGACATTCCCTAAAATGCGTTGTTGCCGGGTCTGGGCTGGTAAGGTTGCCCCCGAAATCACCCATCAAAGGGGGCAAAAAAAGTACATTATTTATGGGAATGATGCCAAGATTAAAAACAGTGTCAAATGTTACCTTGGGGTTCCGTGAGAATGACCAATGCCAGCAATTTTAGATGGGGATTCCCCCTGCCAGCAACCCCCAACGGGTTCGAAAAAGGTGACATTTATTCAATGGAATGACGCCAACGCTAAAAACAGTGTCACATCGATTGTCTTCGGACGATAAAAGATTCGCGCGAATTACGTGTTGTACTCGCGTCGAATATTTCACGTTAATGTTATATTATGCACTAGAGGCGCCACTGGTTATTCGGGTAGCCTCTATTGTAAGAATTTCTGAAACAATCTTCCGACTGGTAAATTATTTGTGTATGCTGTGTTTATAAGTCATTGTTTAGATGACTTCGAAAGCGCTTGACCATGCGTTGGCATAGATACGGGATTGTTTCATCGCACAGCAAAGGATTCGCGTGAATTACCTGTTGTATTTCCGTCGAAAATGTTACGCAATTTCACCTTTGTGTTAGTGTTATATTATGCACCAGAGGCGCCACAAGTTATTCCGGTTAGTCTCTAATTTCTGAAACAATCTTCTGACTGGCAAATGACTTGTGTCCGCTGTGTGTATATATACATTGCACATGTAACAAAACTGGTCTATCCGTGGATTACTCCACACTGGAGCATATTGCAACACACTTTATTCGTAAGATAACCCACACCGGACCTCAGTCCGACAAAGCCACACGCTCAATTACGTATGGCCTCAACTCCCTACAACAAGCCTGTCTACCTCCTAGACATGCAGTCAACTGCCTAGTTTTCCTAGGTCGAGTTCGACTTAGCGACTAACACCGACCAGTGGTCGCTTTTGTCGCAACCAGCGGAAGTCGAACGCATTCTGTCTGACCTGGTTTGGTTAGAATTACATCACAAAGACCAAACAACATTCCCACCGCCTGCAGGCAATGGAAACTCTGGTCAACATGGTAACCGACACAGCGTCGCAGGAAACAAGAAGAACATTTGCTCGTATTGCAATCATCCTCATCGTATCTTTTTTGTTTCATAATACGCAATTATTGTTCTATTTGTGCTAGTATAGTGATCGATATTGGTGTTATTCCTATTACATTTAGGGACGTTAGAAGCTCTATGCCGATAGGTTTGTTACATGTCACGCTTGCAACCACAGCCAGCGTCGTTAGTCGGCAAGTCGAACTCGGCCATAGTTGTCTGCCGCCACGCCCATCATCTGTCGCTCTGCTCACTTACCCAATCCCAACAAATAAAGCATTTCACAACATATACGTATGTGTGTACACGCTTGTAGGGGAGGCCGAGGCTATATGTATACAGGGGCAAGTTGTCACAGAGTCGTTTTACGAAAACATAACGCGGTTATATATCAGCCAGCGAGTTGTGAGCTGACAATGATTGAAAGAACACAATTTATTTAACCACGACGTGTGAACGCTTTATTTCACTTGTGCAGCCTAGTGTATTGGTTTATAAACAGTACTGTAAGTTCTAGCAGCGTGATAAATACTTCAGAATGGAGGGTTACACATATAGGGAATATCGTTGGACTCTTCCATAAGCCAATGGCTTTTTACTCCACTTGCCATCTGTGTGTTTTGCTTTGGATGGCAATCTTGTTAAATCTTGTAAACTTTTTATGGCACAGTCCTATTTGAGCAATTAATATTGGACGGTGCATTGAAATGTGAATGTTTGTGCGCGTATGCCTGAGTTCGTACGTGCGTGTATCATTCAATCAAGTAGAAGTCGTATTACAATTAATGTAATAACAGTAACATGTACGAGTGACAATTGCTTTGCGATCCACCGTATGTTATAAAAACTTGCCCCGCTTACGGGGCTAGTTGTTACAGTCGACAGCACCTTCACATATCTACCTAACTACAATACGGAATATCAATGGTATGGTATATTTTATTAACACGAATAATGCAATTAATGTATGTGTTGACAGAAATAGTGCATATATCATACGTTTCACAAAAAGTGACTTTAACTGAAAATTGCAACAACTTGCCCCGGTCTCCCCTATGTATGTATTCGATGTAACTATGGCTACTATTCTTGCACGAAGTACATTTCTTTTGCTCTAGGTTTGCAACAAACGCCTGGATGACTACACTCCTATGACCATCTCGTACGACATGGTTGACGAACTGTCGACAAAGATTCGCAATGAAGTCATCGCTTTGGCAGCGCGTGGCCAACTGGCCAAGAAATTGAGCCGACTGCAGCGAGCGTCGAGAGAACTGGCCATGTTTCAGCAGTAGCGTTGCTTTCAACGCCCATAAACAGCTACACAGAGAATTAAAACAAGGCTTGGAATACACCTTGAAACCACCAGCACCGTAATCTGCATCACAACCGTAGTATAGGACACTTAAAATAAGGTATAGAGTATCCTTTTTATAATATGCTGATGCGAACATTCTTATATACACTAATTCTTTTTTATATTACATTTTGTTTGAAATTTTATTACATATTATTTATGGTAGGACTACTTTAAAAACAGTTTTCGTGGACTACATTTTCGAATAAGTGTTGTTGGTAGGGGAAGGTGGGGCATGTCCGCACACCTCGTTATTGACCAAACTAACTAGCATCTAACTCATGCATCGAACAATTGAACCAACGAAATTGAAATGATTTACGTCGGTAAGGAATTGAAAACTAAAATGTTGTTTTTGCAGAATCTCGTGTAATTTTTATAAATATATTGATACGTAACTCACATTTCCGATATATCCATATTGGTGTGTTTATGCATTTTTGGAATGTGTGTCATTAGTGTTGTCGTTGCACAAGTAAACTTTACAGCCGTAGACCGCGTACACGGGAAAACTGACAATCTTTCCGAGCCAGTCGTTTGGGACACATCTGCCGAGACGTGCGGATGTGTCCCAGTCGTGTGCGAATATGCCTCAGCGCAGTAGTTAATTTATATACCGTGATGGCGTTATATATTAACTAACATAATTGACTCACCTATCAATGGGATCTCTTAGTGTCTACCCTTTATCTAAAAAGCTCGTTTTAAGATGTCCAAATACATACACTTAATTACCCAATAATTGAGAATTGATACCCTAAACGCCTTGTGTGCGTTAAGGTGCGTTGTACCCAGAAAACATACCCATAAAGCGTGGAACTTGTCTCAAGGATGGTATACAGGAAATGTATTGAGGCAGGAGGTGGGACGTTGGTCCTACAAAATGGTGGGAGGTTGGCCTAAACATAGATGGGATATATATATATATATATATATATATATATATATATCAGCAAAAGATTGTAAGACACACCAG
The DNA here is from genome assembly GCA_009193005.1 of Lamellibrachia luymesi. Taxonomy (NCBI): domain Eukaryota; kingdom Metazoa; phylum Annelida; class Polychaeta; order Sabellida; family Siboglinidae; genus Lamellibrachia; species Lamellibrachia luymesi. The sequence continues at coordinate 143,712 of SDWI01000763.1, read as the reverse complement.
GTTACACGAATGCTTTATTCAGCAACTGCTGCTCTCAAACTCTGCATCGCCGATGCACGCACGCAGTGCGGACTTTATGCAAAATACTGACGACAAATAAGGCCACGGGTGCTGTAGCTGTGTCGACGCCGTCATGACTATAGTATAGAACGCTCTCGCAAATGAAACAAAGTGTAGAAAAAACAGGTCGCGCAAACGGAAAGTCAAAAGAGAAATGGCGACTATTGGCTACACTGGATTTATATAGGTCAGCGATCCTGTTCCGTGATCAATGTTTAATTAGCGAATCAGAAGACAGATTACGGATTTACGCGCGGTGATTCCGCGCGTAGTGTATATGCCGTTTCTGTATGCAGCGGAATAATTATGGCGCGAAAAAAAATAAAAACGCCCGGTGTCGGTACTTCGTTACATTTACAAAAAGTAACATGTAATTCTACTTCGTTACACGTAGATCCATAAAAATCTACTTCGTTACAAGTAGAAAGTACACGTAGATCCATAAAAATCTACTTCGTTACAAGTAGAAAGTAAAACAGACTACTCAAGTAAAGTAACGAAGTATTACTACTTCTTTACTTACCGGCTCTTACATATGACTGTCCAACATATAGAGCACCAGTAGCATCGCCGACAGCTCTGGGACGCAAACGTGTCAATGGCGTGCGTTACGTTTATACATTTGACAAAAAATATTATGAAAACGACATTGCCGCATCTACCACATATTGCAGGCAGCAAGTCGTCAATAACATATTAACTTACGACAAGACACTATACGCAACACAAATATTAGAAATAAGCAAATTAGCCAAACATTAAAAGAAAATATTTGCCTACAGGTATGTGAGATGTTAAAGCGGCACTTCGTAGTGTGAGCAGAGAAGAAAAACCCAGCAAG
>SDWI01000763.1:122826-142740 GCA_009193005.1 Lamellibrachia luymesi | reverse complement strand
TTTTTTTAACGGCGTATTACACGACAATGTTAGAACAAATGCGTGTTTTGGTATTATGCCTACGAGATAATTATAAACTTGTGTTACGCAACGACCGGTCTGCTTAACCATGTCTCTTTTTTATTTTAGCTGTTGCAGAATTCGGTATTGTTTTTGTACATGAAAATAACAGACCTTTTTTTACTTCACGATGTAAAATAATAAATATCGTTGGTTATGGTTACGAGAAGCCTTTCCGATCAATGTCTTGCTTACGATTGTACTTTATTGGATTAATTTTAGTTGCACACTACACACCACACACCACTGGTGTGTTGTGTGTGTGGTGTGTGTTGTGTGGTGTGTGTGTATATATATATATATATATATATATATATATTCACACTCGATGGTGTATTATGCGACAATATTAGAAAAATGTATTTTAACAATTTTGGAATTTAAAAAAACTAATATTAACTGCGCATTTATTCATCAGTTGCTATCCAATACTTCACGAAAACAAAAGTACGTTTATATTGGTCTGAATGAGTATGGTAGAATTCCAAATCTAAATATGCCATGCTTATCTGTAAACATTGATATATTATAATATATGTAATTGTTTTCAGCTGTAAAAGCACGTACAGAGAACGCCTCAACATTGATCGTTTTAGTCTATGTGTTGACGTCTTTTGACGTCTCAACATTAACGCCTAACATAGGTATTACAAGAAGACGACGAGACGTAATTTAGACTTTCACAGGCAAGAATTGACGGTCCTTAGACTCAACAACATGTAGACGTCAACATATGCCATTTATGTCCACAGGAAATGTAATTTTGACTGATGTGAGGCAACACGAGTCGCCAACATACGTGTCGAGCATCTACGCCTTCTGATATTCAAGACCAGTAATAGTTCATAATATGCAGTCTGTGAGATAATTTACAACTCGGATATCTTGACGTATGACAATGTTCAGTGATAGGTCCACATTTGTAATGATCGGATGCATAAAGGAGCAGGTGACTGCGGAATCGGGAAGTGTCTTCATCTAGACACAGTCACTGCAGTGTCTCCGTTAAGATTTGATAACTGGACACAGCTGTGGACAAATTGTGACTTGTTTTGCACTAAGGCTTGCTCAACGACCACACGAAGCTGAGTCGCAGTAAACATGAACAGCGAACTATTGACTACAGGAAACATTAGTGGACATGTTGCAGACAACAACAGCGCAACGGATGCAGCTATTTCGATGTATTCATTTCGCCCGAACAGTGTACGAACGAAGGTTGTGTTTGGAACGATCGGTATCATCGGTTTGCTGGGAAACCTCATCGTAATCGTTGTTATCTTCCGCTTCACGAATCTCGCGAAGAAAGTCACGTCTATGTACATCATCAACCAGAGTTTGATCGATTTTGTTGTTGCTGTTCTGATCCTTTTGGCTGCTTTCATAGACATCCGCTTCATGCCGGCAGACGATGGTGTGCTTGCTCAGATCTACTGCCGGGTGTGGCTAGCACAGACGCTGCAGTGGGGGTTCATTCGATCATCCACCGTCAACCTGATGTTTTTGTCCATCGAGAGGTACATTGCTGTCGTGCACCCGATACGCTACAAGACTTCGTTCACTAGGAACAAAGTGTTCGCATCACTTGTGTTCGTGTGGTTGTTTGGCGTCACCAAGACATCAATCACTATCATCCCGGTAAGTGCCGCTGTTGCTGGACAATGCTACCCGATGGCGTTCTGGCCAAACCTGCACCTCCGTATGGTAGCAAGCATTGTCAACACCTGCGTCATCATGATATTTCCCTTGACCGTACACGCCTTCTGCTACGGCCGAATTCTGTACACACTTCGACATCGTTCCCGGCCTCCGAAGCCCAGGGTCTTTATTGTTGACGCTCCCAAGCCAGACGACGTCCACACGAGCCAGTTCGTGTCGACCAACTCTCCCCGAATGCAGATGTCCTCGGAAGCGGCCTCATCGACCTATGTCAACAAGGCGAAGAAGTCTGTCACCCAGATGTTGAGCATCGTCACCTGTTGCTATGTAATATGTTTCTTACCCCACCAACTGCGCCTGCTGGTCTTCCACCTGAGCGGAATAGGTGAATGTGGACCGTGTTGGATCATTCCTGCCACTCTTGTGTTCGCCCACTGCTGCGCCAATCCGTTCATCTACACTGCCAGATACGCAGAGTTCCAGGAAGGACTCCGCAAACTCGCGCTTTACCTGCGTAATACATGCGACTCGGCGAGTGATGCCGTGGCTCAGACCACAGACCCGCTCCCTGTTGTGTTGAATGTTGGACATAGTCAGTTGTGATGTGTGAAACTTGGAAAATAATGACGTCACGTAAGTGCAATTGGGCAGGCATATTAGCTTGTTTGGTTGTAGAATCTATTGGCCTATACGTCGTCATCGTTCCCGGCCTCCAGAGCCCACTGTATTTACTGTCGACACCTTCAAACCGGCCCGTGGTGTCTGAGCAGACCCCACCGGCGTGTAGTTCGTTTTTCTTCTTAAACTAATTTTGCGGCAATTTCCGCCTATTACGTTATCCTCTGAACATCCACGACTGAAGGCTCATAATCCATGCAAAATGATCTGCTTGCATGCATGCGGACATGTGGGGTCTGCTGAGACCCAAATCACATTTCATACAATTATTGCAACCGTATTACCGGATGTCTTTATTAGCAAAAATACCAGAATATCTGGTAAGGAAACTGACAAACTAGCATCATATATGTATTTGGCATATGTTTATTGTTTAACTTGCTAACCATTACACGCCAGCTGTACGGGTACTTATACGACCGTAAATGAGCATTTGGCTGCTTCCAACAAAAGAAAGGCTATTCTAGTCGGGACCATAGGAAGAAATACGCCTGATATCCCTTCAAAATAAAAAAGAATCCCAGTCGTGGGATAGAGTCGTCCCTGTTTATCACTGTATAATAATGATCAGTCAGTACACAGAGATCAGGTTGGCTGACCCGAGAGCACTGCAGAAAGAAGTCATAATATGGCCTTGTGATGGGATATGAAATCAATGACCTTCACCAGTCAGGTAGTGATCCACCACAAACCAGTGTTACATACGCCCAAGGAGAAGAGACAGGACATCATAGATAGTATTTTAGAAGTGTCACAGAGCGCAGTACTAAGTTTGTCATATATGTGATAACTGGTGGTACTAATGTTATCAACGATATTATTCTTGTCGCTGTTGTTTAACACCGCAGTGCAACGCAGCCGATAATTTTCTGAGCAGCGGGGGTGGGTCAATCGATGTCATGCACATTGCATGGAGTAAATATTTAACCATTAACATAATATGTTATTTTATCAAAGTGATTCTAATTACACCAACCTTTATTAAACTGTGTTATTGTTTTATGCATATGTTGAAATAATTATAATAAAGTTTACGTATGACAATGTTTTATTATCTCTCGTGTTTCGTGGATAAACTCTACATTTTTTATGGTGGGCATCACCGGACCCCAGGTGAATATTATCGGTTGTCCGACGACTTGCTGGAAGAAAATGGAATATTTTCTAACCACATTATACATGGTACTGAACAACTGTTTAAAGCATTAACCTTGCCGTACAATGGCATGCTTATTCATGGTGTATCCCCAAGTGAGTTACTGATAGGCAGCATCATTGGCAAGCTTNGCATTCGATAGAAAAAATTATTGAATGTTGTTTCAAAAATTAATTGACAAGGGTAGTTGCAAGACTTACTTCACATGTACACACACCAGAAATTACAAGTTAGATGGAAATACTTAATGCCAAACCAATTCAGTGCGAAGAATGGGGTTCGCCAAGGAGGTGTTATGTCTCCACTTCTATTTGGAGTATACATGGATGGGCTGTTGGATGAATTGGAAGACTTTGGTATTGGCTGTTATATTGGGCAACATTTCTGTGGAGCTGCATATGCAGATGACATCATACTACTATGTCCTACTAGTTCTGGTTTGCGAAAAATTATTGAGGTGTGTGAAAAATATGCCAAACTACAAGATGTGTTGCTTAATGGGTCAACAAGCAAATTGATTGTGTACAACAAGAAGGATGCTGATCCGCATTTTGAAATAAATGGTATGGATGTTTCTACATGTGAAAAAACTTTACATCTAGGAAATGTACTTAGCACAACCGATAAGAATGAAATGTTGTTTGATGGTATCAAGAAATCTAACTGTAGTGTAAATAGATTGATGTCTGTGTTTGGTTCACTTCAGACTGTCGTAAAAACATATTGTTTCATCGGTATTGTTGTGCATTGTACGGATCTCAACTATGGCCACTGTGGCATGACAGTGTTAACACGATGTGCATACTGTGGCGTATGGTTCGCACAGAGATTTAATACTATTAACTGCTGAATGTATGCCTTTAGATGTTGCTTTGGTCTATAGGTTTATAAAGTTTTTAAGAACAGTAGCCTAGTCAGACAACATGTTTGTTAATTATATAGCAAATACAATGACATTTGCTTATAGGTCTATTATGGGCAAGAATGTAAGACACATTATGTCCAAATATAACATGACACACCATTAACTATGTTATACGCCTATCAGTGCTATTAAGCATCAATGTAAAGAGATGTGGAATATCAATGTCATTGCTACATACTATGACAATGCAAACATGATTTGTGAATTGGTGAAGATGAAAGATAATAACAATGACGCTGTTTTAAATAAGGAAGCATGTAATGCTATGATTTCATATCTTAGCACAATATAATTTGTTTTCTAGCTGCTATTTCTAACTTATAATTTGTTTAATGTGTACATGTTTATGGATCTTTAGTCCGAATAAAGATGATAATCATAATAATAGGCGAAGGGATGTTTGGCGGTAGATCGGTCGCTCGACACGTGGATACAATAATACACGTTTTCATTAGTAATCATTAGTAATCATTGGTGGTCCTTTTCAAAGAGATTATGCAATGCAATTACACTACGTATTTGAATTACAATTACAATTACAGCAACATTTCAAAACCAAAATCAATTACAATTACAACATTTTTGTTGTAATCAATTACAATTACATAATTGGACCCAGCCCTGTAATTCCGTGTTTAAGACTTTTCTGAAACCGACGGAGTCATGCCAAGAGCTAACATCGTTAGGCAAGCATACAAACAATATTTCAAATGACAGCGGAAGAGAGGAAGGCAACGGAAGGTGGCGTGACCTGATCAGAAGTGATACTGGGCTCCCGCCATTGACAGCAGAGCAGCATGCCGTAAATAGAGCAGGATAGAGGGGGCTAACTACCGGCAAACAGCGAGGGGTCAGTATGGCAATGCGTTTAAATCAAGTAAGTGAAGTCAGTTTTTAAACTTATTTTAAGAAAAAAAAAATCATTGTTCAACATATACAATCACCGACAGGAGCTCTTAGACGCACACGTGTCTATAGCGGCTGTTACATTTTAAAATGTGTACATTTAAAGTGATTGTACACTAAAGACAACAAAGCCTCGGCAAGTGGTCAATAACATATGTTCTTACGGGCAAATCTCGTATATATGCAACGCCGATATTGGAAGTAAGCAAAACAGCCAAATAGGAAACATAGATGTGTCTATGTGGTAGCCCTCTCTGAATAGCGCTGTGATTATAATTACTACGGCTGTATATTCTTAATGTCAGCGGATGACAGAATACAAATGCAAAGATTAGGTAACCTGGCAGTATACGAAATAACCACAAGTAACGGAGTGCTGTGTCTTCTGTTACTGCGAGTTGTTACGTGAGACATCACACGTAATGACAAATGTGTTGAGTTACTGCGCTGTCTGATATACAAACCCAGTGACATTACGAAATACATTGCTTTGGATCGATTTCGTTGTTGCGGTTCTGATCCTTCTGGCGGCTTTCATAGACATCCGCTTTATGCCGGCAGACGATGGTGTGCTAGCTCAGATCTACTGCCGGGTGTGGCTGACACAGACGCTGCAGTGGGGGTACATTCGATCATCCACCGTCAACCTGATGTGTTTGTCCATCGAGAGGTACATTGCTGTCGTGCACCCGATACGCTACAAGGGAGTTTTACGTTCATCTGTGGTGAAGGATAACAATATACTGTGAATTTCCGAGCGCTGTTGACCTTTACACTTGTACACAACTACTGCTCACCCAGGAGCGCTTTACACTTGTACACAACTACTGCTCACCCAGGAGCACTTTACACTTGTACACAACTACTGCTCACCCAGGAGCATTTTACACTTGTACACAACTACTGCTCACCCAGGAGCGCTTTACACTTGTACACAACTACTGCTCACCCAGGAGCACTTTACACTTGTACACAACTACTGCTCACCCAGGAGCACTTTACACTTGTACACAACTACTGCTCACCCAGGAGCACTTTACACTTGTACACAACTACTGCTCACCCAGGAGCACTTTACACTTGTACACAACTACTGCTCACCCAGGAGCACTTTACACTTGTACACAACTACTGCTCACCCAGGAGCACTTTACACTTGTACACAACTACTGCTCACCCAGGAGCACTTTACACTTGTACACAACTACTGCTCACCCAGGAGCACTTTACACTTGTACACAACTACTGCTCACCCAGGAGCACTTTACACTTGTACACAACTACTGCTCACCCAGGAGCACTTTACACTTGTACACAACTACTGCTCACCCAGGAGCACTTTACACTTGTACACAACTACTGCTCACCCAGGAGCACTTTACACTTGTACACAACTACTGCTCACCCAGGAGCACTTTACACTTGTACACAACTACTGCTCACCCAGGAGCACTTTACACTTGTACACAACTACTGCTCACCCAGGAGCACTTTACACTTGTACACAACTACTGCTCACCCAGGAGCACTTTACACTTGTACACAACTACTGCTCACCCAGGAGCACTTTACACTTGTACACAACTACTGCTCACCCAGGAGCGCTTTACACTTGTACACAACTACTGCTCACCCAGGAGCACTTTACACTTGTACACAACTACTGCTCACCCAGGAGCGCTTCAAGAAGACCATGAGTGACCTTGACCTTGAACACAAGCTGCTACGGCAACACCTACTGCGCATATTACCTTAACGTATTCACATGTTACAGATTTGTAAATTAATTAACTTGATCCATGATGGGCTAAATGAATTGTGGTTGCAGCTCACATTAAATAACATAAATCTACAATAAGCCCAGAGAAGAACCACAGCTGATTGCGCGATTGGTGGTTGAGTGTGGGCGATTGATGGTTGAGTGTGGGCGATTGGTGGTTGAGTGTGCACGATTGGTGGTTGAGTGTGCACGATTGGTGGTTGAGTGTGCACGATTGGTGGTTGAGTGTGCGCGATTGGTGGTTGAGTGTGCACGATAGATGGTTGAGTGTGCCCGATTGGTGGTTGAGTGTGCGCGATTGGGAGCTGAGTGTGCGCGATTGGTGGTTGAGTGTGAGAGATTGGTAGCTGTGTGTGCGAGATTGGCAGCTGAGTGTGCGCGATTGGTGGTTGAGTGTACGCGTTTGATGGCTGAGTGTGCGAGATTGGTAGTTGAGTGTGCGAGATTGATGGTTAAGTGTGCGTGCAAATAGCAAACATACACAATTTGCAGGTAAATGCTTGGGTTCTTTTGCAGAAGTGCTCATGTACAGCCACTTAGTCATTGCGTAGAATATAAGTACNCCCGATTGGTGGTTGAGTGTGCGCGATTGGGAGCTGAGTGTGCGCGATTGGTGGTTGAGTGTACGCGTTTGATGGCTGAGTGTGCGAGATTGGTAGTTGAGTGTGAGAGATTGGTAGCTGTGTGTGCGAGATTGGCAGCTGAGTGTGCGCGATTGGTGGTTGAGTGTACGCGTTTGATGGCTGAGTGTGCGAGATTGGTAGTTGAGTCTGCGCAAATAGCAAACATACACAATTTGCAGGTAAATGCTTGGGTTCTTTTGCAGAAGTTGCTCATGTACAGCCACTTAGTCATTGCGTAGAATATAAGTACATTCTGGGACTTCAACTTTTTAAATTTCCTGAAAATTGGTTGATTTGACCCGGAATGAGCTTAATTATTAATTATAATATATCTCATTTGATACAGTGCTAGATCCTAGGCACTTCACAGCACCAGTCACTGCCATTTGCTGGATGGTTTGACATGTGTATATTGTATTGGACTGTGAATGTGTATGGCTATGCTACGGCTACATATGTAACCTGTCGTGGAATCACGTAGGCAGACGCTATCTGGGTCTCTGGCTCTGGCAGTATTTTTTTGTAAACCCACCAACATAATTAAAAATACTAAATGATATAATTTAATAAAACAATGAAATTATCAGTAGGGCGTCTGGCGTGTTTGTCTAGCTGGCGCGGCGCCTCCGTTTGCATAGCACTTGCTTAGTCCAAGAGTTTTAGACAAAAATACCATGGAACCTAAAAGTTAAATACAAAAAGCTGATTTTTGCACCACAGATCCTTGAAAGGGTCTAGAGTAACATACTAAAATCCCCAGCTTTTTGGAGTGAACTTTTAGGTTTTACCTAAAACTCCTGAACTTCTAACTACGCACGTTACCGCTTCCAAAATGTCATCACTTTGTTCACGGTTAGACGCCATGTTTAAATGTGTACAAAATTAAATAGCTGTATCATTATCCAGTTTAAAAGGACGGGCAATGCAAAAACGGTAAAGCTCATTTGAAAGACGGCGAAAAAGGGTTAATCAAGTTAACCGTGTGCACATTCTATTATGCTGTTTTGCGTGGTAACCAGTTTAGTCCCCAGATGTCGCTCTTAACCACTCTGAGACTCAACCGCTCCAATACTGAACCACTCGCAGTCTCGTTTCAACAAACAATCGCACAGATTTAACTATTTGCGCACACTCAACCACCAACAAGTAAACAATAACAAGAGCATTTGCCTGTTTTCGTATCGTTTTTGTTTCGTAATATACAGTTATTGTTATGTTTGTGCTAGTATAATGGTTGATATTAGTGTTATTGATATTACATTTAGGAATGTTAGAAACTGTACTGATAGGCATGTGCTACTGTGAAACAACCAGCGTTTACTAATTCTCGTTCGGCTTAGATTAGTCGGGTGGACATGTAGGCATGCGTCACACTTCATGCGCTAGTTTTGTTCACCGACCACTGGTTGGTAAGTCGAACTCGGCCTAGGTGTCCGGGAGGCATCTATGTCAGAGTGCGGAAAAAATTAGTCGCAGCGGACGAGCGCACTACATTAATTATGGGTGAATGTTACTGGGCCGAGAAAGTTTATAAACGAGCGTGCAGCCCCAAACACGAGGCGCGCGGCGGACAGTTAGAGACGGCGGCGTCCGGTTAAACAAAATACACGTATGGTGAATTTTTGAGGTTTAATCGTGACAAGTTTGGAGGAATCGTGGAAATTCGCTCCTAAGTTCATGTAAACGAAGAGTACAGGAAGGCAAGATACTAAATTCCAAAGTGAAATCGCAGTGAGTGAATGCAGACATTCAGCACCGACGTTGTGATTCAGAGACAGCTCTGACTTTATTTTATGAGTGGAAGAAACGTAATATTAATTTACAGACGTTCCGAAGAGTGCGGACCATGTAATCATGTGTGTGTGACTGCATAATTCGTCTGCCGATACGTAATGAGCGACGTCGTGGATATCTGGGAGACTATCTGTGACCTTCCTTGCGTTTCCATAGCCCTTGATGTTGAAAGTTATCCATCCTTGCCTGTGTCTCATGAGTAATTTCGTGCATCCTTCGGACCTATGAAATGAATTCGACCACCTAGAACCGTCTAACTCTCCTCACACGCACGCACGCACGCACGCACGCACGCNTATATATATATATATACCATACACATATACATACGTATACATATGTCACGTGGTCCAACAATTACACTTACACATAGCGTCGCATTGAAAATTCACGCGAGACCAACAGATGGTAGAGCCACCTACCGGAGTCTGTATATAATAACTTCAGTTATAGTAGCGACTCCGTCACAAAACTGCCAGAACACTTTGTTACAAAACAGAATCATCCGTTACAGAACTGTCCAGAGCCGTTCGCTACACAACAGTCAATAGCCCTTCGTCACAGAACTGTCCACAACCCTTCGTTACAGAACTGTCCAGAGAACTTCGTTACAGAACTGTCCAGGGCCCTATTTCATAACATTATTTTGGTGATGTTCATTCGTCTGTGATGTATGGCGTGTTTAGAATAGCAGCAGCAGTAGCAACACCGCCAGAAGTGACACCACAAACACTGAGGAATTAACATGAACGTTGACAATGTTGCTCCTTTAACTGGCTTTAACTGGCATCCACGACTTTGTCACGGATTTCGGTGGAGGTCCGCGCAAAGTGGCTCTAAAACTAGGGGCAGGCCGTACTTATGCCAAGCTCAATGTATGTGTGTAGGATGTTTCCACAAATGAGAATAAACACCAGGATATAAACATGAATATGTTTATAATAAACTAAAACTGATTAAACAATACAATGAATAATAAAACTAACTATAGAAGAAGGTAGCAATACCCTCGAAAAAAACTATGTTAAACTAACATACACTGTTGAGGCTATTCCTCTTTTTAAACCGTTATACGGATAGCAGTGTTAAGAGATACAGCATGGCCAAAAAGGCGTATTACAGAATTGGCAATAACAAATTGTTCCAGAAACAAAGATTGTCACAGAAACGTACAGTACGACGTATAAAGGTGAAGCAATAATTGGATGGGTTAGCTAGGCCGACAAACAACTGAAATGGCCGTCGGTCACGTTGTCTCGCCCAGGCTGAACACGTCAAACGAAGGAATCTTTCCAATAGTGTAGCGAAAGTAGAATAACCCATCATGTTGTTAAGCGACACGGTCAATGTTTGGCGAACACGTAGTAGGCCGCCAACAAGCAGCGGATGGAGGGCAAAAGTAGCGTGACGACAGTTTAGTCAAACGTAGCGTGACGACCGTCTAGTCAAAAGTAGCGTGACGACAGTTTAGTCAAACGCACTGATACCGAACACGTAGTAGATGGCTGAAGGCATAGCAGGCCGTCAACAGGTAGGTGAGAGGACAAACGTAGCATGACGACAAATCAATCGGACGCACTGGTGCCGTACACGTGGAAGACAGCTGGGTGTATAGTCGGTAGTCGGTAGATGATAGACGGCAAAAGCAGAAGGCAAACAATACGTTGTCGATACAGGCGTTGCATCACATTGTCTGGCTTGTCGCCCGCAGTAGTCAGTGCGAGCGAAATTGTAGAGGGGGTGTGACTTTGCTATTGTCCACACACTCTGATTCCCCGACCCTTGCTGGACACCACCGTTGAATCGTTACTGCCGCATTTGTGTGTTCTGCCCCTCTGTCGAATACACTTTGCCAAGGATCTTATACCCATTGCTTGGTAACATTCCTATATCACAAGGTCGGCGACAGCCAATCAAAATTACTAAAAATGTACGGATGATCTCATTACGTTACTACCCATTAAAACAATAATGTACCACGCATAATGCTAAACTTCGTGGATACAATTATTGCACAATATGTTCATGCAACTTGGCTAACGCTAAACTTCCAGTGTGGGCTCATACACCACACTTGGATACAATTTCATAACGTGTCTATGCCAGCCGGCTATACTTCACCATATCCAGGAAAATAGTTCACATAATGACAATTCGCAGAAATGCGACAGACTTACGTTGACTGTTCCGTCGATCTTACTACAACTCAGCCATCGTCGGCATCACTCGCCATGTCTTACGCAGGTGAAACGAGAGTTTGCGGAGTCCTTCCTCTGAGTACTTGGCAGTGTAGATGAACGGATTGGCGCAGCAGTGGGCGAACACAAGAGTGACAGGAATGACCCAACGCAGTCCACATTCGCCTGTTCCGATCAAGCTGAAGACCAGCAGGAGCAGTTGGTAGGGGAAGACACATATTACATAGCAACAGGTGACGATGCTCAACGTCTGGGTGACAGACGTCTTCGCCTTGACGACGTATTTCGGGGTGACCGCATCGGTGAACATCTGCAGTCCGGGAGAGCTTGTCAACACGAATGGGCTCGTGTAGACGTCAGACGTGGGAGTGTCCACAGTACAGACCGTCGGCTCAGGAGGCCGGGAACGATGTCGAAGGGTATACAGAATTAGGCCGTAGTAGAAGGCGTGTACGGTCAAGGGACACATCATGGTGACGCAGATGTGTCACAATGCTTGTTACCAGACGGAAGTGTTTGCTTGGGTAGAACGCCAGCGAGTAACATTGTCTAACGACAGCGGCACTATGTGGAATGACAAAGATTGCCGTACAGGTGACGTGACACCAAACAACTACACGAACGCGAGCGATGCGATCATTTTTTCCCTCGTGAACGATGTCTTGTAGCGTATCGGGGTGCACGATAGCAATGCACCTCTCGATGGACAAAAACATCAGGTTGACGGTGGATGATCGAATGAACCCCCACTACAGCGTCTTTGTCAGCCACACTCGGCAGTAGATCTGAGCTAGCACACCATCGTCTGCCGGCATGAAGCGGATGTCTATGAAAGCAGCCAGAAGGATCAGAACCGCAACAACAAGATCGATCAAACTCTGGTTGTTAATGTAAATATATTCGTAAAGCGGTAGATGACAACGATTATCAGCAAACCGATTATACCAATCGCTCCAAACACACACTACATTCGTACACTTTTCGGATTAAATGAATACATCGACATAGCAGCACCCGTGCCACTGTCGTTGTCTGCGACATGTCCACTGTCGTTGTCTGCGACATGTCCACTGTCGTTGTCTGCGACATGTGCACTGTCGTTGTCTGCGACATGTGCACTGTCGTTGTCTGCGACATGTGCACTGTCGTTGTCTGCGACATGTACATTCACTGTTTGTGTTCATTTTGACGCGTACGACGCTTGTTGTGGTCGCTCAGCTAGCTTTAGTGCTCAGTAAGTCAGAATATGCCACAAATTTGTTAAGTTATCGAATCTTAATGGAGACACTGCAGTGACTGTGTCTAGATGAAGACGCTTTCCGATTCCGTAGTCACTTGCTCTTTTAGGCGTAGTGTCATTACAAAAGCGGACATAAAACTGAGCCAAATGTGAAGATATCCGAGTTGATCGAGGCATAGGACAACTAATTACTAAACACACAAATCCCCAAAACAATTTATTTTGTAATGTCACTGGATTTGTATATAAAACAGGGCAGAAACGCGACACATTTTGTCATTACGTGTGATGTTTCACGTAGCTTTAATAGCGTGCTTATCATTGAACTGAGTTTTGAATGTTTCGTCAATAATTACACTTCAATGTCCCTGAGGACTCAGCGGTACGCGGGGACAAAAAGGTTGGCAAACCTTAGCGTATAGAATTGCAGGCGGTAATAATCGAGTTATGTATACTTCAATATATATGCCTAAAATTGTCACAACATTATTTTGTAAACATAAATTTGTAAACATAAAATGTTCTCACTATCAAATGTCCTCTTGTCAAATGTTCACACTAACACATGTTCGCACTGTCAAACATTCTCACTGCCGAATGTTTTCACTACCACATTTTCTCACTGCCACATGTTCTTCGATGACGTGTTTGGCAAATGTATTAACAATACATGAAATGTCGGAATTAATACTATTCAAGACGCATAAAAATGTGACAGATAGAAATGGTTAAATTGCCATATACAAAACACAAACAGGAGTTTGCAGTTACCAGGATTTTGAAACAAAATCAACAAAATCGTATGTCTTCTGATTCATCTGATTCAATCACATCAACACATACAGGCCCTTCATATTTATCTGACGAACTAGACAATGCAACTAAAACAATTTCATTACGTTACCACGCCGTTACTTTATGGAACATTATATAACTAGTCATCGAACATATGATATGTATTGTGGTATTTTCAGTATCAGATTAGTGCCAACATGGTACCGGAAGTTGCGCTCAGTACGCTGACATACAACAGCGATTTAAAAAAAACATCACGTATAACGACATTCCCAATGCGTAAAGCTGTAACGACTAGCTAAACCCTATACTACCTGAGGTTATGTGAGAATAGCTATATCAGTCTCATCGCAAGTCCACTATTCCTTCATACAAATCCTATACTACCTGAGGTTATGTGAGAATAACTAGTTCAGTCTCATCGCAAGTCCACTATTCCTTCACACAAAACGCGCTACTTTCTGAACACTGGTAGTTTTTTCCATGGTCCCATCTAGCTCTAGATAATTGACTAATATTTCGCTTATTGTATATATTAGCATCAATATCTTAATGTGTTCAATAAAACAAGATGAAACATTAATACAATTAGTTTCACATCATTGATTCTGTAATGGGTTCCTTTCTGATAATGTAAATACGATTGTGCAAAGTCGCCTTCACTGTCCCGGAACAAGATCGAATAAATAAAAATTAACTCCGTAGTTCACGTTGAGACACAAAGCATTAACGCACAGTAAGGCCCGCTCACACGAGCGATTAAGCCCGCCATAACTTACCGATTCTTTAGTTGCCAACATGTTGGCGACTACTTTTTTTTAGCTGGCAACTCAAATGTAGTCGTGATGTGTATGTTCTCCACCAACAGTTGGCAACACTTGTTATGGACATCTGGCATCTGAAAAATCGGTCGGACGAGTTGCCAACTATTTGTCGGAATAGGACGTGACATTTCTGAAATGTCACGTCCGTGACTCCAACATCTTCTTTCTTGTATTTATACAATGCCTTGATGAAAGCCAGGTCATTTATTGCTGCTGAGGTGGGATAAACATAAAATAAACTTATTATGCTGTAATTCACCACTGATTATTAAAGGTTACATACTTGGCTAAAGTCACTATGGAAGCATAGTTACTTCTTCTGACTGTATTTACTCTACTATAGCAACGCACAGTAAACAAATACGTATACCCAATGTATACCCAAAATGGTAGGCCCTGACAACTCATACTCACGATAACTTATCTGTGTTCAATCAATATTGCTTGCCCTTCCTGAGATGATGCCAATTTCCCATCAGTTTCGACACCACATAGCATCAAGTAATTAAAAAATAAAGATGGCTACCGGTCACGTGACAAGGGTCATGTCATAAATAGAGATCACACACACACACACACACACACACACACACACACACACACACACACACACACACACACACACACACACACACACACACACACACACACACAAATGTCGCTGTGAACGAACAGTCAAGTGCTAAATATTTCGGATGTGTGACCCTCCATATATACACGTTGAAGATACTTCGGTTAAGGTATCTCTATAAAAGATTGATGCATTTCTGGACACATCTTTTTCTGAGCTGGATTAATTGCATGTTTTTTGCCCCACGAATTCTCTGCCTCACGAATCCCCAGTACTCGAATGCGTGTCAAATGTTGTAATTTATTGGAGCGAGTTTGTATTAAATGTATCATGCACCTACTTGGACATTAGGCATGGGAAAGGCAGGAAACGACAAATAAAAATGTTCACACTAGATGCCGAGGAGTAGTGCTTGACCATCACCTGAAAAAGTTGTTCGACAGTTGGACCAACGACATTAAAAAGTTGTTCGACAGTTGGACCAACAACTTTCAAAAGTTGCTCGACAGTTGGACCAACAACTTTCAAAAGTTGTTTGACAGTTGGACCAACAACATTCAAAAATTGTTTGACAGTTGGACCAACAACATTCAAAAATTGTTCGACAGTTGGACCAACAACATTCAAAAGTTGTTCAACAGTTGGACCAACAACATTCAAAAGTTGCCTTCCTCGTGACAAATGGCCCGTCCCAATATATTCGAAGAACATTTATTAAAACCTAAAACGTGTAAAATATAATAATCAATATATTTTATCTTAATCTGGTTTATTTCCTGTTTACATATCAATGAACATATGAGTTGAAAGTTTATAAAAGTGCGGCAATCTCCAAAAACTCTAGTCCGATTCAACCGATGCTGCACCCTCACCCTGATGTTCTATCAACTGCCCGTGTAACTTGAGAAAAAGGACGAATGGTCGGGGCAACTTATCCTCCATCGGGCCTGGTCGATATTTGTGTTTACTAGCTAGTTCTGCTTGTGAAATAAATAGCACCACCTCGCCGGTTGGCGGAGTAGTACAAGCAATGTGCACAATATATTCTAACATCTTGATAATCCAAATGTGGTTTAATGAACCACGATATGCTTATACAGTTCAACCGGTTTCTGTTAAATTTGAACGTTTCGGTCCGAATAGTATCATGTTAACATTGCTGAACGGCAAAATCGATATTTATAAACATAAAATGATCAAATTATATGTTTTAAAGGTGGTTCATTAAAACATATTTGGGTGGTCGAGATGTTAGAATAAATGTAGTTTATTAAAACATATTTGGGCGGTCAAGATGTTAGAATAAATGTAGTTTATTAAAATATATTTAGGTATCAAGATGTTAGAATAAATGTAGTTTATTAAAACATATTTGGGTGGTCAAGATGTTAGAATAAATGTAGTTCATTAAAACATATTTGGGCGGTCAAGATGTTAGAAAAAATGTGATCCATTAAAACGTATTTGGGCGGTCAAATTGTTACAGTAATTATAATTTATACTAAATATTTTCTTTACGGTAACATCAATAACACTTTTACCGTTAAGCAAATAAATATGTGACTGCTCTACACCAAAGACGTAAACAAACAACTTGACGAAGATCATTTATGGATATCTTTATCCAGACATTCTCAGTAATACATTATGCAACATTTATACAATGACAACCAGTAGATGCAGAACAAAACATACTCAAACAAACAGTCTTTTTAGTAACAGCGTTAGACAAATATACAATACACGTTAGTATACATTCTATATAAGCTACCCATTTGTAATATTAGTACGTAAAATCTCATTAGTAACATCACGTAGAAATGTGCGCAAACGTAAGGACGACTTATGGGATACAAATATATACCAGTAGAACATACATGGCGACATTCTGGGTTAAGGTAAAACAAACATGTAAATTCGACTTCCCTCCATCATGTGTTTCTCTATCTACGGTTCTAAATTCTTACCTATGTCTATATATAATTAATTGTTCAACCTTCCCTATATACGCACCTAAACATCTTCTCCCTATCTTCAACCAACATCCTCCCTATCCACATCCTTCTCTACCTCAATCCCTCTAACAATCCGTCCAACTAACCTATCTTTAATCCCGCATGGCCGCTCTCTCTCTCTCCCTCTTTCCTTGTGTCTCATAACCTCTCTCCCTCTTCTCTTGTATCTCATAACCTCTCTTCCTCTTTTCCTCCATAGTGAACCACTCATTAGACGCATCTTGTCTCCCAGAATTCCTCCCAGTCTCTCTGAGTGACTCCTGTCTCCCTGGTCGTCTCATCTCCCCCTCATTACCAGGTGGTACAACCTAAATTAGTGTCCATATTAGTGGACAAAAGTCACAGTGTGTAAGGTAGTACGCAGATAACAATACTGAATATTTTCATCTGCAATGTACACACACAAGACAACCATTGAAGTACAATTTCAATATTACGTTATTAACACATATAGAAGCTATACTTATATAATTATAATTGTATTTGACCATAATTGGGTACGTAGAATTAAAAGAAGACACACATTCACGCATATACTATGTACGTACACACGCACGCACGTACTTTCGCACGCTCGCACAATCACGTACATGGCAAACATGACGGAATCGTGACACCAGTAATGCAGCATACTTGTACACACCAGTACACTATATATAATACAAAATATAATAAATGTATATCATATGGATGTGCGTGCGTGCGTGCGTGCGTGCGTGCGTGCGTGCATGTTGCAACATTTGTACAGCCATCGCTATCCCATGCATAATTAGTAAACAACATCAAATGCAAATGTACAATTAGTGTATAATATGTCCTGATAAAGAACACCTACCAGACACAAGTGTTTGTGGCATAATGGGGTACTGAGGTAATATGGAATTTTCATTTTGCTCATAAGCAAGTGCTGCCACCTTTAAATAATATTAACTATGTAAACTTTCCAAGGGGGCATATTCACCGTGACACGCGGCGAGCTCTACCAATGCTAAACAACCATCCGTACAGTTATTATTAACTCCATGGTGTTTTCCCTGGCTGCCTGGTACATGACATTTCACGATATAACATAGGCAACTGTTTAATCAACGTATCCGTTTCCTCCAGTAAAACAATAAAATCAATAGCGCATTCAGAGAATCGTGCACGTGCACGGCTATCCACTAAAATATATCGCGGCCACTGATTCGTTGCTTGGTCATCAGTCAGCCAATAAAATTGTGTTTTGCATCGTAGACGTGTTTCGTTCTTATTGTTAAGCGGCATTGGACGACCGAATTAACTTTTGACCAATGAAGCTTAAACTTTCTCAGCTCCCGTGTCAGTTTCAATGGCGACTCACAAATGGGTTCGTTTACCTTATGAAGTAAGGCAAACTTTTGACTCTCATAAAATGAAGACATCATCGGTAAAGCCTTTTAGTAAAATTAAGTAATGCACATGTGTTGTGCCTTCGAGACGCACCAATATCATAGTTTTTGGCCAAATTTCAGTGAACAGTCGGACCCCTAAATTCGGAACAATTGGGGATCCGGTGTGGCAGGGTATCTTCCCCCTGGACATCTACCCCCTGGGGGAAGATACCTTTCCCCCAGTGGGGAAGATACCCTAGGGTATCTCCCCCACCCTGAATATCTTAGCCTCCCCCCTTATAAATGTATGTGTATGTCTGTTCTTATGCAAGAAAGTTCATAATAACAAATATGAGTCAGAATAATATCTATTATATGTTATTCTGCAAGAAAATTGTGCTGTAGACACTTAATGTAATATTTTTTATTCTTGTGGACGTGCAATTTGTGTGATAAGAATATGCACTTAATGTATTAATTTATTCAAGTTGGCGAATGATTTTGTATGAGTTTTGTTGTGCTAATTGCAAGTAATGAAAAACTAAATTTGTGATTTATCGCACGTGAACTCTTGTGATAATTGTAAGTTACTACATGATGAAAATTATAATAAATATTGATTTAATTGTACCATGTTCTTGATTTTAGTTGTGAGGGAAAATAGTTTTGAGTCAAGACAACTTGGGTATTGGGAGGGGGTAAGATATCCAGGGTGGGGGAGATATCCTAGGGCATCTCCCCCCTGGTGGGTAAGCTATCCGGGGGGATGATATTCTGTTACACCGGCAGCGAATCTAGGGGCCCGCGGACCCACGGATACCCGCTAAATTCGAACCCTGGTTAACTTCGTCTGCCGCCATAATGTTTGGTAGAGTGCCCGTATAGAAAGTACGTGTACTCGATATTTAATCGAAAGCTGTTAACGGCACCACGCAATTTCGTTATCAATCAAGTGAATGAACGTCAACAAAATAAGATGACCAATTCCGGTCTCGTAATGGACGCGATTCTTTCCCAACTGCCAAAGCCTACCGAAGCCTAGTGTTTGTAACGCTTAGTATACAAATACACAATACAAAATTGCATGGTGATTTTACTACATAATGTCGGGATGTTGTGTATTGGCCTTGATTAATATTCATTATTGCAGACATGCCAGAAATCTGTTTGGAAAAACTCGGGCGCAGTGGAAAAAACATGCCGTCAAATTATAAGTTGCCGGAACCCTTTCTTTACCGGGACCCTTTGTTTGATACCATGCGATTCGTTATCGTCTCATCTAGTTTTGTCGGGTCGGTCCAAAGGTCCCGATACCCTAGTATATATATATATTTGTGG
>SDWI01000763.1:93893-106861 GCA_009193005.1 Lamellibrachia luymesi | reverse complement strand
GTTTTATTTCATAAGCCTGAATAGATTCTTTAACATATAAAATAACTCCCCCGCCCCTTCTTCCTATTCGATCTTTCCTAAACATTACATATCCTGTCAGTCCTAATTCAGCATCTGTTATATCTATGTTGGCCCATGATTCAGTTATACCAATTATGTGAGGGTCAATATCTTCTACCATAATGTTTAATTCGTTACACAGACAATAAAGTCTAGTCACATGCGTTGATAGTTTTCTAACCAACATCTATTAATTCCAAACACAAAATGTTATGAAATCATCATAAAACATACTTTTTACTAACATTGTCTGACCATTGTGACAAATGGCACCTATCAAATGTCAATCGTATTCTAATAACACGTTCAATCACTTGGTGGTACTAAGATTCAGACGGTTTATTGCCAAGTAACATTTCAAAAAATTAACAAGGAATTTGTGGCGTTGTGGTGTAAGAACCCACCCACCCCAGAAGCAGCCATCCAATTACACACATCCACACACACCACTCACTCTCGCCTATGTAAAAATGTACATGTAAATCAGAAACATTACAAAAGATACACAACTAGGCTAAAACGTGTATAAGTTAATAACAAAGCCAACTGTCAACAAATTTTATTTTGTCTCCAGGCAGTACTAACTTGGTACAATAATATTAATATAATGATAGTAATTTTCATGAGTGCACCATTGCAACCTTCTAAACACCACCTAAGAAACAGTAAAACATTAAAAATACAGCATGTAGGTGGATGAGTAAAATGGGCGACATAGGAACATAAGAATGGGACTGGCAGAAGACAGAGTTATGGCACGAGGAAGATCTCTCCGTTCAATGTCTCACAGCCTGCGGGTAAAAGCTGTTCCTAAGCCTTGTGGTTCTAGTCTTGATGCTTCTGTAGTGTTTACCAGAGGGAAGAAGCTCAAAGAGATGGTTGGCTGGGTGGGTTGTATCTCGTGCAATGCTCCTGGATTTACGTGCGCAGCGAATATGGTAAATAGACTCTATGGATGGCAACTAAGTAACTGTCGCTGCTGTAGTTTGCTGTGAAACATGGATGGCTCAACTAGCCTAGTGGCTCAACTAACACTGCCTTCCCCTACATCATACACCACAACTGGCAGCACATTTAAATTAATGTTAGTAATACAATTAAGAATAATAACCTTAATCATATAAGTACTCAGATGCAACAGTTTCTAAAATTGAGACTATATGAACTCTCAAGTTTCACAGATGCTGCCGATGAATACATTGGCACAGGAGCATTGGTAGGAATTGGTCAAATCACGACAGGTTCCTACGTTCTGACAGGGATGTTTGCGGCACATCTGGGTGTCTGCCAATCAAATAATGACAGATAATACAAATTTAACACCAATATGTCACAGCTAAAAATGATGACTGTTGCTAATGACTAAGCACATCTGGAAATTAATGTCAGCAACTCCAAGTAGGACAATGCAAAAATAAAGATCTCAATCAACACTCGATACTTGATGGCTTTTATTTCACGTGGCTTAGGAAGTAACAAGTCAACAACATGTTGATGAGAGGAGACACGTGAAGGTGTGTTCATAGAACACCATTGATGCACAGTACAGAAAGATAGGCAGTGATTATTTGAAGATATCTGTAGCACAGTTGAAGGATTTTGTGCGTGTGAAAGCATGAGGGAAATATGTTTGAGTTATTGAACTATTTCTTTGATCTGTAAAATCATACTGAAAATACTTGTGAAAAAAATACTGGGGGCTAAGATCAACATAGTGGAACGATGATCTGCGAGCAAGGAATGTTGGAATTGTGGATAATGTGGGTATTGAAAATAATGTAACAACCGATGATAATATTGAGTGCTGACTTTTCGAGCCTAACCAGAAACACAAACCATGACTAAATAAATAGATGGTATATTTTGCCTCAGTTGTCATGTGATAAGGTTGTTGTGTTTATTTGTGCAATCACATTTATAAGGCTAACACGACTATGTGTTTACTGCATTTTAAAGATTTATTCTTTCTCTTTCCATACCACATTTGCTGGGAATTTATAAATGTCTTTGTCTTAACTGATGGGATACCACCAAAACTGCTTAAGGAAATTGTTGAGCAAATTCGTACACCATTTGCAAAATTGTTTTCCTTGTCACTAGAAGAAGGAATAGTTCCTTCAGAATGGAAAGAAGCAAATATTATGCCATTATTTAAGAAGGGATCGAGGAACAAGCCAGAAAATTACACACCAGTGAGATTAACATCAATTGTATGTAAATTACTCGAAACATTAATTAGAGACCACGTGGTGGAATTCCTTGTAAAACATAAATTAATAAATACATCTCAACATGGGTTCCTAAAAGTAAGGTCATGTCTAACCAATCTCTTATGTTTTTTGGAAGAAATTACAAAGTGGGTAGATGACGGGTCACCAGTGGATGTTGTCTACTTAGATTTTCAGAAAGCTTTCGATAAAGTGCCACATCAAAGATTGTTACTTAAACTAAAAGCCCATGGTATAGATAATGATGTAATTAACTGGATAGAAAAGTGGCTTACACACAGAAGACAGAGAGTAATAGTAGATGGTGAGATTTCAAACTGGAAATCGGTTTTGAGTGGGGTACCACAGGGATCAGTATTAGGCCCTATACTGTTTTTAATATATATCAATGATTTGGAAGATGACATATCTAGCAAAGATGAGAGGATTGAAGACACGCACATGAACGGCATTGACTTGCACATCGTTTACAATTTTGGATATCCACTGTTTTGATCCTTACCAGATCTAACGACTCAAGTCAATTCTTTCGATGATTTTTTAAAAATTTTGCATTTTTTATTAAACTGCTCACGTTACTTAAACTAGTCACACACTACACATCTGGACATAAATGAAACGGATTCACGATGGGTTGAACCATTTGAGGAAGCAGCTTTAACTCAAGAAAAACTTATTCATCTAGAATATTTATTTCAAATGTTTTTCTTGAGTAAGAAAATGTTTTCTTAATTCAAGAAAAAAATTCTAGCATTAAGAATATTTATCTAAAATCTTTCTTCAGAAAGAAATATCTTCTTCATTAAAAAAAGTCCTTATTCAATCACATATCTGGAACTTGTGAAGAAAAAAATTCTACACTTTTTCTTAATTCAAGAAACTTTTTTTGGTAGTGTAGACAAGCTAGAAAGAATACAACGAAGAGCAACTAAAATGATTCCAGAATTGAGAGACCTTAGTTACGAAAGTCGCTTATTACAATGTGGTTTGACAACACTAGAGAACAGGAGACTAAGTGGAGACCAAATAGAAGTGTTTAAAATAGTGAATGGTTATGAGGATGTTGACAGGAATATGTTCTTCAAACTTAAAGGAGGCAGTAGAACCAGAGGACACAAAGCAGCATTAGTTAAAGAGCATTGTAGGTTGGACATGAGAAAGTACTCTTTCTCACAGAGCGTGATAAATGAATGGAACAAACTGCCAAATGATTGTGTTAATGCTAGTAGTGTGAATATGTTTAAAAATAGAATTGACAGATATTTGATAAGGGCGGGCTACACAGATGAGAACATTGTTGGACTCTCGATAAGCCAATGGCTTTCTTGTCCACTTGCCATCTGGAACTTGTTGGGATGGCAAACTTGTTAAATCTAACTGAGTTGATTCATATGCCTAGAAAACGTATGATAATAAAGAATGTTGTGGTCATTATTTGGATGTTTATTTAATGTTTTCTGTGAACTCTGTGAACTCTTCTCTTGAAAGTTGTTTACAATGTTTTAAAACACATCACATACTGAAAGGTAACATGCAACTAAAGTAACAACAAGAGAAAGTCATGAGTACTTACAATACGAGGTGTTAAACCTGGTGCCAATACACGTATCAAGGAAGGACGCTGTTGCATTTCTGTTGTTTCAGTTAATATATATTTCTCTGCTTAAAGCGAGACATTGACGATTGGGGGAGTCCGATGTTTTAAGGTCAACCGGGGTCGTCGGGTATTGTTTAACATTGTTCTGCCTAAGACCGCCATACATATACTGATTCTTCAGTTGCCAACGTGTTGTCGACTGCTTTTTCAGTGGGCAACTCAATGTAGTTGTTATGTGTATGTTCACTACTAACCAGTGGCAACACTTTTTGTGGACATTTGGTATTTGTAAAAACTGGTCGGCCGATGGGTAATTGTTGGCAGACAAACTGTTGGTGAATGAAAGTCGGTATGTGTATGGCGGGCGTGTTGATAACATTCAGACACAAATAGATGCCTCGAATGCCTTGGTGCTGCGATGCACATTAAGCATATGGAGGCTGCTCTCGATTGGTGCAGTTGAGGAAAAGACAGCTTTAGCTAAACATGTTTGATGTACGTATAGCTAGCTCAGTAACTGTCACGATGTTCTGACACTGTTGAGCACGATATGTTGAAGTATCTGGCCAAGGACCGGGAGGTTCTGTCAGCTCATGTGGCGCTGTCACTCGATTCATCTCTCTCCAATAATTTTCTTGTTGAGGCAGCTTCCGGTTATGATGTGTGTTTACGTATGAGCTAGTTCAGTAACTTATGGACACTGAAGTCAGCTGAATTTGCCGGTCACATGTTCTCCATGAATTTCGCATCGAGAAATGGATGCGTAACTACTGAAAGAATGGCCTCCATTATAGAATACGCAAGGCCTACTTATCGGTTCTTAGACGTTACTTCAAATATAATAATACTTTCAACTGATATGCTATAGGCCTACGTTAAGTATTGAGATACGTCTAATTGAAATTGTCTATTGTGTTCTGTGGAAGCGGCGTGTTTGGATTACTGCATTAAAAGGGTGTGTGGTAGATCAGTTGTCAAGGGGACAACACGTAGCAACAGGGGGTGTGGTGGATCAGTTGTCAAGGGGACAACACGTAGCAACAGGGAGTGTGGTGGATCAGTTGTCAAGGGGACAACACGTAGCAACAGGGGGTGTGGTGGATCAGTTGTCAAAGGGACAACACGTAGCAACAGGGGGTGGGGTGGATCAGTTGTCAAAGGGACAACACGTAGCAACAGGGGGTGGGGTGGATCAGTTGTCAAAGGGACAACACGTAGCAACAGGGGCTGGGGTGGATCAGTTGTCAAAGGGACAACATGTAGCAACAGGGGGTGGGGTGGATCAGTTGTCAAAGGGACAACACGTAGCAACAGGGGGTGTGGTGGATCAGTTGTCAAAGGGACAACACAGAGTAACAGGGAGTGTGGTGGATCAGTTGTCAGGGGAACAACACGGAGTAACAGGGAGTGTGGTGGATCAGTTGTCAAAGGGACAACACGGAGTAACAGGGAGTGTGGTGGATCAGTTGTCAAAGGGACAACACGTAGTAACAGGGAGTGTGGTGGATCAGTTGTCAAAGGGACAACACGGAGTAACAGGGAGTGTGGTGGATCAGTTGTCAAAGGGACAACACGGAGTAACAGGGAGTGTGGTGGATCAGTTGTCAAAGGGACAACACGGAGTAACAGGGAGTGTGGTGGATCAGTTGTCAAAGGGACAACACGGAGTAACAGGGAGTGTGGTGGATCAGTTGTCAAAGGGACAACACGGAGTAACAGGGAGTGTGGTGGATCAGTTGTCAAAGGGACAACACGGAGTAACAGGGAGTGTGGTGGATCAGTTGTCAAAGGGACAACACGGAGTAACAGGGAGTGTGGTGGATCAGTTGTCAAGGGGACAACACGGAGTAACAGGGAGTGTGGTGGATCAGTTGTCAAAGGGACAACACGGAGTAACAGGGAGTGTGGTGGATCAGTTGTCAAAGGGACAACACGGAGTAACAGGGAGTGTGGTGGATCAGTTGTCAAAGGGACAACACGGAGTAACAGGGAGTGTGGTGGATCAGTTGTCAAAGGGACAACACGGAGTAACAGGGAGTGTGGTGGATCAGTTGTCAAAGGGACAACACGGAGTAACAGGGAGTGTGGTGGATCAGTTGTCAAAGGGACAACACGGAGTAACAGGGAGTGTGGTGGATCAGTTGTCAAAGGGACAACACGGAGTAACAGGGAGTGTGGTGGATCAGTTGTCAAAGAGACAACACGGAGTAACAGGGAGTGTGGTGGATCAGTTGTCAAAGGGACAACACGGAGTAACAGGGAGTGTGGTGGATCAGTTGTCAAAGGGACAACACGGAGTAACAGGGAGTGTGGTGGATCAGTTGTCAAAGGGACAACACGGAGTAACAGGGAGTGTGGTGGATCAGTTGTCAAAGGGACAACACGGAGTAACAGGGAGTGTGGTGGATCAGTTGTCAAAGGGACAACACGGAGTAACAGGGAGTGTGGTGGATCAGTTGTCAAAGGGACAACACGGAGTAACAGGGAGTGTGGTGGATCAGTTGTCAAAGGGACAACACGGAGTAACAGGGAGTGTGGTGGATCAGTTGTCAAAGGGACAACACGGAGTAACAGGGAGTGTGGTGGATCAGTTGTCAAAGGGACAACACGGAGTAACAGGGAGTGTGGTGGATCAGTTGTCAAAGGGACAACACGGAGTAACAGGGAGTGTGGTGGATCAGTTGTCAAAGGGACAACACGGAGTAACAGGGAGTGTGGTGGATCAGTTGTCAAAGGGACAACACGGAGTAACAGGGAGTGTGGTGGATCAGTTGTCAAAGGGACAACACGGAGTAACAGGGAGTGTGGTGGATCAGTTGTCAAAGGGACAACACGGAGTAACAGGGAGTGTGGTGGATCAGTTGTCAAAGGGACAACACGGAGTAACAGGGAGTGTGGTGGATCAGTTGTCAGGGGGACAACACGGAGTAACGGGGAGTGTGGTAGATCAGTTGTCAAAGGGACAACACGGAGTAACAGGGAGTGTGGTGGATCAGTTGTCAAAGGGACAACATGGAGTAACAGGGAGTGTGGTTGATCAGTTGTCAGGGGGACAACACGGAGTAACAGGGGCTGCGGTGGATCAGTTGTCAAAGGGACAACACGTAGCAACAGGGGGTGGGGTGGATCAGTTATCAAAGGGACAACACGGAGTAACAGGGAGTGTGGTGGATCAGTTGTCAAAGGGACAACACGGAGTAACAGGGAGTGTGGTGGATCAGTTGTCAAAGGGAAAACACGGAGTAACAGGGAGTGTGGTTGATCAGTTGTCAGGGGGACAACGCGTAGTAACAGGGGGCCGCAAACACGTGAAGCCATGTGGTGTAGAGCTCTCATATTGGAAAGAAACATGGAGCGTCACTCCCAGTACAGACAGACGTTACAAAGAATGCGGAAAAATTAATGAATTATTAGTTGTGCACACTCCTGTCACGTCCATGCCATGTGCGGGAAGTGAGATGTTTCCCAGGCGTTTACGAGTGGATACGTATTTCCGACATTGGAACTGTATGCGAGAAGCAGCAAGTCTGACATTCGGGGGAGGGCGATCTCTCACGGATTGCAGGGCCAAGCCGTTATGAACACTTGAATATCATGTTGGTGTTTCTGATTATATGTTTGATCTGAGGGACACTTGCCCGTTGTGTTAATTAGTTGTTTTATTGCTGGCAATTGACTTGATTGGCTGGGGCAATAATAGCTTTCTGGGTTAGTAAACATTGCCTATTATACGTCCTGACTGTATAATTGTTACTTTGTCGACTCCTGTGATAGTTATTCACAGGCGTTGAGCATCAATTTGCGGCAACCACAGACTGAGCCGACTACAAGAGGATATTAGGTGTTTAAAAAATCATCTCCTTTTGCAATGTTAATGAGCTCAACCTACATTTGGTGTATCCTGCCCAAAAACTAAGCTGTGTAACGTTACAGGCCTTACAAAAATATGTTAACACTGTGAGCACTCTGCTCTTCTTGCAGGCCCCAAAATACGCTGCAGAATTGAGCCATGAAAGGGGGTCATCAGCCAAGCAGCTCTGGTCAATCAGAGTGCTGAGTCTTCACCAACAGCTCTGGTCAATCAGAGTGCTGAGTCTTCACCAACAGCTCTGGTCAATCAGAGTGCTGAGTCTTCACCAACGCTGGATATAACATGACATTGTAATTACCTCTCAAGAAACGTTCGCATTCGTTCGGAATGAATAAAAACTGTAACCTAACGCCAACCCTAACCCTAGGTAACATCATCTAACATTATTATGAACATTTAAAACAAGTATATTTTTAAACACCCTTTCGCATGTCAGAGACAGAGACACGTTGTCCCGTTATTGTATGTTTTTGAAAATCATAATGGGCTTTTGTTTTTCAAATAACTGGTGTTTTTGTTTTTCAATAACGGTATTTGTGTGGGATCATAAATGTCTTTATCTTCCCAATTTTGTGGTGGCTTTTGGTTCCAATGACATTGTCACCTAGATCAATAGCCTTCTCACACATCGGACGAATAGATATCCGTATGAACAACTAATGGACAATAATAAACAACATTTAACTGTCAAGTATTAACAAGAAAACATTATTAAAAATTTGTGGCAATGATTAATTAGTATATTTAAGAGATAAATGTTTTTTTCTAACATATATTTATTACGGGGTAATTCAATATTTTAGAGACGCCATCAAACCCGGAGTGCGAAGTTGTGAACTGTGAATCACACATTTCCATTGGATCAGTGAAGACATGAGATTTGCAGTAGACCAACAACAGGTATATCCTGAAAATGCTAGTAGTATGGGTGCATAATTGAGTAGAGGACATGGGTGTAGACCAACTGCCGTTGATCCCTTAGAATATCAGTTCAATACGGTCAGTTTGATTTATATCTGGTGAAACCACCTTTATGAATGTCAGGACTCCATGGATTGTTTAAACCGAGTGATTGGCTATTGACATTTGATTTTGCCGTAACGTTTAGACACTTTTTTGTCCCATAAAGAGTATATCATATATGCCTACATTGCATGCTTTTAATATTTACCTGTTTCACAACTGTGTCCTGTGTAGCCAACTGCACAGTGACAAGAGTACGTGTTTCGTGAAGGCGACGAGCAAGTGGCCCCATTCAGACATGGGCTGCTCAAGCATTTGTCAACAACTACAAAACAGGTGGAGAGATCATCAATTATGTTGTGTCATTCAAAAGCACAGCATATTTCATTTAGTTGGCAGTACACCAATTCAAAATAATAGCATAATCACTAAAAAATATACTAACAACTTTATATGGTCTGCTTATACAATTATTGTGATAATACCAACATTGCAAACACATTTAAATAGCATTGGCTAAACATAATTGGTTTGTGGCCCGACCTCTTTATATATACCCACTGCCCTGGAAATGGTCAGGAAAACGGTGCTAAAGACGACATGGCAATTAGACTTATTTCCTAATGATTAATCAGTGATTCTTAGCTTGAACTGAAGCAATTATGACTAAAAGTACAATTATAATTATTTTAAGCACAAGAAAAGTATAAACTAAACCATGGAACCCGATGTTTTATTGATATGCACACTAACTCACATGAATTGAACTCAAGTTACGTGTGGAAAATGGTTGCTTTGCAGATCTAGTAGATCACAAAATGCTAAACTTAAATTGTGGAGGATGTGGGCATTCTGTTTCAGTATGGCATTGGTGTTTTAAGTCCAGCATAGTAAGAAGGACACCTTTTATTACGTAATTTAATTAAATGAAAGCATTGTAATTAAATTATACCTAACGAATATACATGCCTGAGTGTCAAACATGCTAAATTGTTTTTATAGTATGCAATAGCTGAAGAAATATCTTGTTTTGCAGTGTTTTGTGTACATTTCCCCTGAACAAACGACCTTGTTCACATTGTTGTCCTGTGTAGCCAGACCGACAGATACACCAAACGCCAGAAGCAGTAGGGAGGCATGTCCCCCCGTTGTAACATGCGATGGTAGCACAGTGGTTCTCTAAAAGAAAACGCATAAGATTAATGCCAGCACTACATACAACGTAAAACATCACTTCATTAACAGTTCGATGTACAGAGTGTCACTTATTAGCCAGGTATGCATGCCAATATTCTTAAACAATATAGCAAAGACAGTGGTGGTATATATACTCAGAGCCTTATATAGATGTAGCTATATGGCTTTGGGTTTACTTACTTACCAATTGGGTTCAATGAACATTTGCATTAAGTTTTTCTTTTTGACTTGCAAACCTATTTTTGAAAAGCACCCGATACAATTGGAATATGTTATGCTTTTGCTATCAAGATATTGGCATGCAAAGATTTTCAACATGTGCAACAATGGAAATAAGTATCAAATTGTATTGGTTTGAACACACGCATGGACGCACGCACACACACAAGCACGCATGCACACACACACTTATAACATATATGTATATATATATATATATATATATATATACGTACATAGCGAACCTAAATACATTTTTGTACTACCATATTGGTTATCTAGAGGACCGTGTTATTTTATATCCTTTTCCTCGTTCTTTGATTTCTGACTAGTGTAACATGATTTCGATTTGTAAGTAACAAAAGCATTTATATTCAAATCAGCTGACCGAAATGTATAACTTAAAAACATCTTTTTGACAGAAGTTGTAATGTAACTAGACATGTGGTGTATGATACACACCTATCTCACAGTTTTTTCCAGTTGTGCCTTGTCTACAGGAGCAGCTGTAGTCTGAAGACTGTCGCTGGCACTCGCCATCGTTCAGACAAGGGAGGGAGCGACATGGGTCGTCATCAACTGTGAATGGCAAACAACATGTACCATTACAACAACACTAAGTCACACGATATTGGTGTTCCAACATGATTTATTATACACAATGACATCAATATAACTTAAATGGTTTTGTAATTATAGAAAATGTATGGCACTCTGGATGACACCCAACACAACCATGGGTGTAACATGCGATTAGTATGTTGTATGTTTACGAATGATGCGTGTGCGTGCATGTATGTATGTATGTATGTATGTATGTATGAAAATATACAGATGCTAACAGTTTCTGATGGCTTATCGGACCACCACACAGTCATGGTTGATGTAATTTAACACTAGTACAATCAAACATAAGATCCAAAGAGAGACAGATAGATCCAAAGGGACACATGTGCGACTTGTGTAAACAGTACTATCATGTACTCGAGGCTTTACTTAATAAACACGCCCTGATGACTACCAAATTTGTGTCACAAGAACCAGCTGCCCCGTGGTTGACTCCTGAAATTTTACAATCTAAAAGGCGTCGTCGTTATCTTGAACGAGTATAGCGCAAATCACGCTCACCTTTGGATTAGTCACGGTATTCAAAACGGTGTCACTACTACAACACAAATGACTAAAGCCAAATCGGATTATTTTACAAATATGATCTCAAATAATGCTGAAAATCCACGTCAGCAATGGAACTGCATAAATAAAATTTTACACAGAATGCCTGCTCCGACTCTACCTAATCAGGTATCAATCAAGTCTTTGTGTCACTCGTTCTCCAGTCATTTCAAGAACAAAATCAGTGTGATCTGGTCTGCTTTTCCAGATCATACTTTAAATTCTGTACAAATGGATTGTCCGCAAGAAAATTCTCTACTTGCTTCTTTTACATCTACCACAGCTGATGAAGTAAAGAAAATAATCATGTCATCCCCTATTAAATCCTGTGATCGTGATCCATTACCAACTACATTGCTGAAAGCATGTCTTGATACATTACCCATTTTTACTATTGACCAAAACATATTCATTAAACGCCTGTCAGTGTGGTATGGCATATCTGGCACAGCCCTGAGCTGGCTTTCATCATACTTATCTGTCAGATACCTAAGAGTGAAGATAGCTAATTGCTTTTCAGGGGCACTACCCACCTCATGTAGTGCTCCTCAGGGACCATTACTTTTTACCAGTCAGCTCAGTTATTCAAACTCACAACTTGGAGTTGCAGATGATACACAGATCTACCTTTCTTCGGCTACGGATATGAATTGTTCCTTAAACCAACTCAGGGATTGTCTATATTCCACTAGATGACTGACAGCAAATTAAAGTTAAATGCAAATAAAACAGAGTTTCTTATTATTGCTACACAAAAGCTGCGTGGTAAACTTTATTGTTTTTTCCTGACACTAATGCTGAACCAGAATTTCACACCGGCTATCTCAGCACGGAATTTAGGAGTCACATTTGATAATAATAAAAATTTTAAATAGCATATTTCACAAACTTGTTGCTTTTATCACATTCGTGACCTTCGTCATATTCGCCGGTTTCTCTCCCTTTCCGATATCGCATTATTTTAAAGATCTGTACAATTTCCTATCAAGCACTTTCATCCAAGGGGGCAGCCGTTTTCGAAGCTTAGGCAATTTCGTTTACCCTACTTTGCCTCAGTCTACTCAGCTGCAAATGAGTACAAACACTGTTTGGAAGGTACCTGCGATGGACTAGTGTCCCGTCCAGGAGAGTCAGTATAACTGCACTCTAAGTTGCTTCGCACTACAGAAACCAGATTTAAGCACTGGCCATATAAGCCTTTATGGCTTCCTAAGGCGTAATGCCTGGGGGATGACTTTACCTTTACCTTTACTTTCATCCAAGCAACCAGCATATTTACATTTACTGCTCGCTCCTGCAAGACATCTCCGACAGATTCGATCATCTAATTCTAATCTACTTTTTTGTTCCCAGTGTTAAGACAAATGTTGGAACTAGAGCTTTTTCAGTTGCAGGGCCGACTCTGTGGAACTCACTCCCTGTTAGTGTTAAGTCTGTAGAAAATATAATAACATTTCGCCATAAACTAAAAACCCACCTGTCTAAGCTTGGTACCCTTAGCTAATCAGCATACCAATCCAACTGTTTACAACTGGAGCTTCTTATCGATAATGAACTGTTTAACCCCTTTTCTTTTGTTTTGGTGTGCTGCCAAACTTGGGTCTCCCGGGGATTGTAGAGCAACATAAGTATTATATATATATATATATATATATATATA
>SDWI01000763.1:71205-86299 GCA_009193005.1 Lamellibrachia luymesi | reverse complement strand
TATATATATATATATATATATATATATATATATGTGTGTAATACAATTGTGGACATGCAAACATAGTAGAAAAACAATGTATTTTCATATTAAAACAATTGGAATTAGTTTGATGTCACTACATGCATTTAATTACAGGATGATGGCTAAATATTTAAGTAGATGCAGTGCACAACATAGAAATACATGAACATGTTAACTATGAATTGATCTGATGTAAACTAATAAGTTTTATATCAATTACGTCTAGCCGGACAAAGGCACTTTCCTAACATGCTACATAATATGTAGGCTAGCTTGGTAAATTAAACATAATCTTTAAGTAAGGCATGTCGCATGCTGAAACATAAAAGTATATCCACCAGCCATAGATAAATAATTATTTCATTGAAATTCGGCTTCGTGGATATGTACCGGAGCTATTATTAGGAAAGAAGATTTGTTTACAAGGGATGGGCTTCATCTTACTAGTTTTTTGCTTGGAAATTAATTTTTAGAGATAAGCATGCAAGAGTTTATGTGGTATGCCAGGTACCATTAAATAGTTTGAGCCATATGTGGCATCATTGTATCATAAGAGATTAGTAAATGGGTGGTTGGAGTGGAGATGTATAAGTGGAGCTTTGTAATGACAAGATTGATAATTCGGAAACAACCTGATGTGTGTTATGTTGTTATGATTTAAGGATCGCGGTCGGGAAGAACGGAGGGAGAGGAGCATCAGACGGGAGAAAACTCATCGATGATGGGCTCGCGGATTTCACTGCTGAACCCGACATTTATCGTGCCGAATGGAGTACAGTTGAAATGCTCTACGCTGATCCCTCTAGCAGCCAAGCAGCACCTCTGCCTTACTGATCAATCGACTGATTTATTGATTGAGGATGATAAAGCATGCAGACGATCTGGCCATAGTAGCAGAGCACAAAACAGGAATTATAAGAAGCGCTGGAGGAGTGGAAGGTGTATGAGAAGCATGGACTGAGGATGGATCTGGGGAGCAGACGAAAGTATTATAGGTAGGATACCAGAGACAGTTGATCATCATGTCGGAGGGGAAGGATATAAAGTGGGTGGTTATGTGTACCTTAGCAGAATGAATACCAAGGATGGGGGAGAGCGAGAGAGAGAGGGGGGAGAGAGAGACAGGGAGAGAGAGAAAGAGACAGAACAACATTATTTGTGTGCAGTATCCTAACATAAGAACATAAATATTTACAAAATCACATAAGGGAAGGAAGTAAGGGGAATGTGTTAAAATGTTTTTTAGCCATGGACATATATACTGGAAACAGTCAGTGAGCACTGGATGGGATAACCAATTTATATTTATACTACAGGATTGTTTCCTCACTTTCCTTTCATTTGGTGTATTTTTCCTAAAACCCGAGCCACCCGAGCCATGCAAAATTACAGGCCTTAAAAAATGTAGAGGTCGCTCAACGAATCCAAAGGTTCCTTAGGGTTAGGACTGCGTTGTTTCTTGAGTCATGTCATAGTCAGTTTAGTGAAGATGTCAGCTCCCTGATCTTCTTGCAGTCCCAAGTTACGCTGCAGAATTGGACCACAGAAGGGGGTTTTATCAGTCAAGAAGTTCTGGTTGTTCTTGTGGCTGTGGAATAGGCTGGTGTTTTGCAGTTGTCCTTCCAGTCGCTTTGGGGTGGCGGTTGATCTTCTGGAGAAGTTGGTTTTGTGAAAATATAATTTTGTGAGCTGCCACCTTGGCCTTCATCGCAGGAGTTACTGTAGATGATTGCAAAGGGACCAGCTCGTCACTAATATACCATGGATGTAGTTTGAAGGCAGTGCTGGGGAAATTTGCTACATTGCTGTTAATAACATGACAATCTACCAAAATCCTAAGGAAAGCGAGATCGTTGCTTGCTGCATATGCTGCCACTGGCGCTGTGCTCCACTGTTATGCGAACATAGAGGTCTACTCACCGCAATCCCTTCTCCCCACTAGCTGTATGTGAAAGAGCCACAGCAGTATAGTATTTTTGACATCCACCTAGCTTGATGGAAGATTCCAGGTGACCTGAAGTGGAAGCCGCAGGCTGGCATGTTTCATTTCTATAGCTTGATGTAGTCTGTCTTGATGTAGTCTCTGTCCGCAGTATGATGGTCCTCTTGGGCAATACTTGTCCACCTATCTTAGAAACTGTTGAATAGTGCTACTCTGGGTTCACGGCCCACAATGCCCTTTGAAAACATCTTCGAAGGTTTTTCGATAACGCAGAGAGGACCCAAACACTGTTCAGTGGCTGAGACCAAGAGGTCCAACATGTCTTCAAACACTTTCGTCAAATTTTAATGTTGTCGACAGCAAAGTAGCAGCTGTCTCCAGCACTGCCTTGTTTCTTTTTCTGTTGCCAATACTATTGCAACTGCTCTTGTTAGCAGTAGACCTGACTACTGCAATTCCCTTTTTCACAATATTGCTCTCAAGGACAGCTTGAAACTTCAATGTGTGCACAATTGCTTGGCAAGGGTATTTACCAGGTCTGCTCGTTTTTCTCACTCAGAGCAACGTCTTAAATCATTCCATTGGCTCCCTGTCCGACATCGCATTGTTTTTAAGATTTGCACAATTACCTATCAAGCACTTTCATCCAAACAACCAGCATATTTATATTCACTGCTCACTCCTGCAAGACAGCTAGGACAGCTTCGATCTTCGAAGTGTAATCTAATTTTTTTTACCAGTGTTAAAACAAATGTAGGAACTATAGCTTTCTCAGTTGCCGCACTGACTCTATGGACTGCACTCCCTGTTAGCGTTAAGTCCGTAAGAAATATAATAACATTTTGCCATAAACTAAAAACACACCCGTTTATACTCGCTTATCCTCCACAGCTCCTCAGTGGTGCAATCTTACGGCTTACAACGGCAATTGCTAATCGATTAGAAACTATCCCATTTGTTTTGGTGCGCTACTGAGCATGGGTCTCCCAAGGATTTTAGCTCAATATAAATGTTATATTGTATTGTATTGTATCTTACGGAAGAGCTGGTCACCACTGATGGATTCAGCAGCAATGTATCTCCCATGACCCAGTTGGCAGCAACTTTCATAAAGCCAACTCCTCTAGCAGAGCAACAACAACAACTGGATGAGTATGTCACACATCCATCATGCCTATTCTACAGCCTCAAGATCGAACGAAGATTCTTGGCTGATGACACCCTCCTTTATGCTGCCCAATTCTGCAGAGTACCTTTGGGGCTGCAAGAAGGTCAGAATGCACCATCACCATCCCGCCTCTCTTTGTATCAAGATAAACTGCCTGTCTTCTTTGATTGTGGTCATGTTGATTGAGTTGGCATGCGCAATGCCAAAGAGGTAATCGATAGCCTCCTTAAATGTAATTTCTTTACCTTCGAAGCCATTTGACCAATTCGCTCTGTCAGCTTGATCTGTTCATCAAATAGGGTTAGGATTACCGATTCGCTCTGTCAGCTTGATCTGTTCATCAAATAGCTTCCCTACCTTGTGCTATAAGTCGAATGCCAAGGTCTTGTGACAGTAGACATGTACTTTATGACACAGCAATTTTACTAAATATCCACATTTTTATTCATATGTTATTCATAGGAAATAATTGACAGGGAGAAAGAGCAAGCAAGCGGATGGGTATATGAGTGGACAAGGGAGGCAGAGGTTAGCTGGTAGGTGAAAGGAAAGAACTCGTGTCATGCAATGTAACATAGCCCAGCAGGACAGAGTCAATGTACCTCTCACATAAATTAGTAATGATATTAAATAAAATGAAACGCACATGTTGGAAGTGAACACTTCATCCCATGAACGAAGTTGAATCCATCTTGGCACGCACAGCGACGACCAGTTGGTGTTGGTATGCAAA
Organism: Lamellibrachia luymesi; assembly: GCA_009193005.1. Lineage (NCBI taxonomy): Eukaryota > Metazoa > Annelida > Polychaeta > Sabellida > Siboglinidae > Lamellibrachia > Lamellibrachia luymesi. Next base: position 82,432 of record SDWI01000763.1, on the reverse strand, counting down.
TGTTTTCACATCCTCCATTGTGATGCCGACATGAATGTCCTGAAATGTTCAAGGTAAACATTTACTATTAACAGTGCTTCTCAATTTAACAGTCACAGCATAACTGAGAACAGTTTCCATAGCAACCGGCATCAAGTAACAGTGACATAATAAGTGGCGGTGGACAAAACAGTTGTGGCAATTGATTGGCAATACTAAGAAAAGTTAAATGTTAAGTTAAATTCTTGCTATGCCTTTTATATCTTTTTATGTTGTACATTTTAATTCTGCAGTTTCCCTGGTGCAAGCAGTTGAAAAATTATAGTGTTCATAATACAACGCCAATACATTGCATGTTTAACTTGCTATCGCCAGGTAGAGCACACAAGATTGCCCAGGCTTCGAACAGGTGTTAGATAATTCAAATCATAGCCCTCTCGAATTAGAGTATAATGCTCCAACCGCTGCGCTACCCTGCCAACACTAGGACAACTCATATAGCAGGGTTCTGTACGTCTAGAGTGTTACCACTGACACCACCAGTGCTACTTGTCTGTTCTAACAGCATTGTCATTCAATGACCCGTCAAAGAAAACATGGTTTCAATATGAACATGTCACAAGGGTAAACAAAGAACCTCTGCAAACACAATTATTTGCTTTGGCAATGGTCAAATTAAGAGTGTTTGGCAAATTAATTCAATTTCTCTCAATTTGTTTCCTTACCTTGGATGTCTTGTAAGCTTCCGCAGGACGTGACAGATACAGGGCCATCATGTTGGAACCTTTGATGGGGCCAGGATGGCCCGATTATTTGTTGAGGTGTTTGTGTTGGATCCGACACATTGACAAATTCCAAAAAATAACTGTCGAATAACAATAAATAATATTAATATTACAAATTTACATTTTAATTATTATCAATGTTATTATGTGGCAGCTTACTTTCAAAATCATAAACTTAATATTACCACCATAATTAGTGCAATACCTGTGCAACTTATTATTTTACTTGGTCATATATTTGTTCTTGGTCATATGTTTTATTATTATTATAGCATATGAATAAAACTGCACAGGTGCAATTAACTGCTAAACGTTGGCACATAGTATATAAATCCATCATGATATTTCTTTGTACAACATTCTTAACTGTAATAGTAGTAAATTGGATATTTACGAAAGGTAAATTCAGCCATAGTCAGCCACTTTTGATATGCTCTGGTGCACCTGGGTGATCTTTTATCATTGAAGACTCGTTCTGGGAACATGTTCGCGCATGCGCAGAACCACTTTCCACTTTTCAATTTTAACATTGGCGTTCGTGCATGGCCCTGGGCCATGGCTGCTGGTGGTGGAAGGGTGGAATGGAGAGGGCAGTGATGCCCTTTTGGTCAGAGGGAGCCACCTAGTCACGAGCAAGCCTGACCATGTTTACACTCGTATTATTTATTATTAAATGCATTTTCGCGTGGCAGACCAAATATGACTCACTTGTGTTTCGCCTATGCCATTCAACAACACATACCATGACAGTTAAAAGTTAATCAATAAATAGATCAATAAATAAAATAAATAAACACTTTAAATGTTCATATCATAAAAAAGTGTTTAAAACAATTAGTAAATAAGTCAACTAAAGTGTTACTAAAAGTAATAAATAAATAAATAATTAAAAAGTAATTTCCGCCGATTCCTATACTACACTCTCAAGTCGTAAATTCCCGCAGTAGTAGATAGGTGGTTTACGACCCAGCCTTGGCGGTGCCCGGAGCCACCTTAGTTCCGGTGCAACCCACCAGAGGGCGCCACAGTAGATTGTGACACAAACTTCCACCCGCCAGGTGGTGCCATTGTAATGACGTCATAGTCGCCATGTGTGGGTTTTTTTCATACCACTAGCGCCATCTAGCAGATATTTTCTTGAATTACTAGTACCTCTGGTATACGCAAGGTGTCGCCACCGTAGGTGGCTCCAGCTTCCGCCAGCGAAAAAGCATAGCAGAATCAGACATAGGAGATGCCGTCACATGAAATTGCTACACTTAGACCGTAAATTTAGTATATTAACTTCTTGTTGCGCATGCACATGGCAACCAAGTGGCATATTCTAGGGAAAACTTACGCGACCTGTTTTAGACATAGCAAAAAAGTGCCGACATGCCATCACACGAAATATCTACCATAAGACCAACAATGCTGATGTATGTATGTATGGGGGAAATGAGGAAATGCGGTGCACGGTGCCACTGTAGTACCGTTGTCATTCACCAGGGCCATAGGTTGTGGCACCAGCTTCCTCCCGCCAGGTGACGCCACCGTAGGTGGCACCGACTTAATCCGACAAAAAAGCATAGCAGAATCAAACATGCCGTCACACGAAATAGCTACCATTAGAACATATTTTTTTAGTAAATTAACTTCCTTTTGCGCATGCGCGCAAAAACGTGGCCCCTGTCTTTCTTATTGATTTATTTATAATGTCTTTAAAATTTGGTTGTTTTTAGCTACTGCTGTATGTGTGTGTGTGTGTGTGTGTGTGTGTGTGCGTGCGTGCGTGCGTGCGTGCGTGCGTGCGTGCGTGCCGTGCGTGCGTGCGTGCGTGCGTGTGTATGTATGCATACACCGGTTTTATCATCAGTGAAGTCACGCCAGCCCTAGAAGATCGTTGAAACATAGACATACATACATAAAGACAGACATGTATGTTCAATTTCAGTGACTTACTAGTGTGCTCCATTAATTCTCAAAGCGCTCCTACTAAAATACAAACATACATCCGGGTATCAGTTTTAATCATGGAATCGGCCCTGTCTATTAACTACTTTTCGGAAAACAAAACAAAAAACTTATTATAAACGTCAATTATCGCTCCTTGCCTATTTTCCGGTTGCGCGGGCGCTGCCACCCGCTTCCTGAAAGGGCTGCATCTAGGGGGAGTATGTGCGTCCTGTTTTAGACATAGCAAAAGAGCACTGGTCTCGTACCATAACTCGAATTTGCTGCCCTTAGAGCCACTGGTAGTTTTCGGTGCCACTGGCGTCTGCACGTGATTTTAAAAAGTATGTTATCACCCAGCACGTGTGTCCGTTGCGCATGCGCAGCTTCCCGAAACGGCGATATCTTGGGGAAACTTGTGCGACCTGTTTTAGACGTAGCAAAAAAGCGCCAACATGTCATCACACGAATCTGCTAACCGTAGAATGAATGGAAATTTCCAGAATTTTCTAGAAGTCAGCGCGTGCATCCGGCTGCGACAATGAATCAATGTGGACACAACAGTTGTTCAAACCATAACATCAACAACTGTTTTAGTCTTCTTGGTAAGTAGCGGTTTTAGCTGTATTTTGTCTCATTTATCTATGCCGAAACGCTTCTACGCTATAAATGTACCGCTTTTATATGTTCTATTGCATTTAACCTTCATTTTCTTTAACTTCTCACCTTCCTTTAGTGATTTTGTCACATTTAATCAGGTATTTAACCATGCAGAAATGCTCTCACGCTATGTTTATATGTATGTACCGATTTTTGTTGTATTTAGCCATGCAGAAACGCTCCAACGCTATGTATATACCGGTTTTAGGTGTATTTTGTCTCATTTAACAATGCCGAAACGCTTCCACGTTATAAATGTGACAATGACGGATGCTGTGGTGCCACGCGTCCTCTTGTGCTTGATGCTGTTGAATTTAAGTATTTGTGCGATGGCAAGTGCTGCAGGGGTTGAGCCAGCCATCTGGTCCTTGATGCTGGGACCTTCCAGGACCATGCTCACCAGGGCAAACAGCAGTGATGGCTCAGATTCTTCTTGGCATCTTTCAGGGAATCCATTGAAGGGTTTGGCTTCCCCAAGCATATGGCAGCGCACGATCTGTGCAGCACGCGCAAGCTGGACCGCATCGTTGTCACTGTCTAGCTCAGTCTTTGGCAAGAGCAGCACCGACGCATTCTTCAAATGCCATCAGGACGTCTCTCCCCTAGTTGTGCGTCCTGTTTGCGTATTTGCTTGGGTCGTGTGGAGTGAATCTTCGTGTCGAGCTTGACTTCTAGTTGTTCCATTCTGGACTGGTAGAGCTAGGCGAGATCAGCCAATTTGAACATTGGTGCCGTCTCTTCATGTAGCCTGGTTTTTTCAATGTAGATGAATCGCTCCTGGTCTGTATCCTTGGGTCCTTCAGACTGGGCCTTTCTGTGACTGTATAGTCCCACTAAGCACTTGGTATGATAATTGGCTTCCAGGGCTACCATGTCCCCGGCACTGAGTCGCCCCAGCAGTTATGTGTCTTCAAGAAGGACTGCACAGGCCCGCACCCGGGTGTCCATTTGAAATGTCGCTGCTTGATGAAGACCGTCGGTCCCAGCAGGTTGTCCGCAGAAGAAACAAGCTTCTTGGGCCATATTCTCCGTCCTCGATGAGCGTGAATACGACCTGGTGCGCTTGTATGCAGCTGGTACGTCATAGCTCTGGCCTTCTGTCTTGAGTTTTCGCTTTTCTGCTCTTTGCAATTTTTTTTTGTATTTGAGCCTGTATGTATGATGATACTGAGCATTGTTTGTAACCATGGCCGCTTCAATGCCATGGCCTTCATTGAGTCTTTCCAACGTGTTCCTGGAACGTGTTCCTGGAAGTTGTCCAAGCTCACTGAATTTGATCAAATTCTCTGCATGTAAACTGTACTGTTACTGCTGCTACTACTACCACTATTATTACTGCAACAACAACAACAACAACTACTTTAACTATTATTACTACAATTACTACTACTACTATTACCAGGTGCCAAGCCAGTTATTGTTATCTACATTCTCCATTGGCTTCCATTCGGAACCTTGCTGCCTAATTAGACTAATTAGTCCAATTAGATTGATTTTTTTATGTACAAATCAAATAATTATCTCTTATCTAAGCACCTTGGACCTTCATAAAGGAATTAACCTCCACTGTCAACCTGCAGACACCCCTAGTTGAGCAGGTATGTAAAATTACAGTAACCGCAGGGGGCATTTTGTAAAATGGCTGCCACAGCCGTCAGGGACCAAACCTGCAATGGCTCAATATCAAGATGTGTTCAGAATAGAAGTGTCTACATGTATGCTAAATGTTGTGCTTTTATCACAAAATGCACAATGTAATGTACATGTTGGTTTATGCCGCCTCACTACGTATTGTCTACGACAGCTACAATGATTATACACAGACTTGCCCGCGATCGAGCGCGACCAGCACGGTCCACTTGTTAAATAACGTGGCTCCCTTCCTCTAAAAAGTGGATCCTCCCCCTTCCACTCATTCCACCCTTCCAACAACAGAGAGGCTTTAATGTGAACAGTTAGGAAATGTAGTTCCAGCACGCCGCGCCCAAATGCGCCATAGCGTACCAAAAGAGGTTGCCAAGCGCGCCAGGGCGTGCAAAAAATGCACTTTTGCCTTTTATAAAACTAAACAATTACCATTTGTGATTATAATTTTAATATTGCAATGTTCAGCATGCGAAGAACAAAACGTTAACAGTTACATACCTAGATCCATTGAGAACAGCGAAGAACATTTTATCTCCAAGTGCAGCCATTCCATTCTGTATATATTTGCAACCTTTTCCGTACTGTGCCAGTATTTTCCTGTCGCTGCCATCAAATGCTGCAGATTCTATTATGTATTGGAAATAGGGAAAGGAACAACGTTGCCTGTAGATTCGCTCACCTACATAATGCAAGTATGTCTATGTAAAAAGAGGAATAACAAGCAAGACGTATAACAACGACAACAACGATAACAGCAATCTCTCTCTCTCTCTCTCTCTCTCTCTCTCTCTNTCTTTCTTATTGATTTATTTATAATGTCTTTAAAATTTGGTTGTTTTTAGCTACTGCTGTGTGTGTGTGTGTGTGTGCGTGCGTGCGTGCGTGCGTGCGTGCGTGCGTGCGTGCGTGCGTGCGTGCGTGCGTGTGTATAATCAATATCTTTAATAGTGGATAGGTGAACACTACAAAAAGCAGAACACTAATTTCATGTCGCAAAATCTGCGCTGTTCTCTGAGTAACGCTACTTCTTGTCCTTTAGTTCTCTTATGCAATCTGCGCTGTTCTCTTAGTAACGCTATTTCATGTCCTTTAGTTTTTTTACATTCTTTACGTTTTTTAATAATAACTGTCTCAGTAATTTTATAACCACTTAATACTGAAAAACTTACATTGTGTTTCTTAATCTCCTCACCTCTAGAGTTGCTAAACCACATGTAATAATTATATGTAACAAATATAATTGTTATTGTAACAGTGCACAGTAGCCGAATGCCCTGCTGACCACTTTCAAATTGAAAAATTCTATGCACCTACACTTCGAAAATTCCTTACACCAGTTATGCGTACATTTTAAATATAAATAATGTAAAATTATATTTACATCACGTCTTCTAAGTTCGTATTAATCAATTGGCCTTTGGCTCGTAGACAGAATGAGAACCACATAACAATTTACTTTCAGCTTCAAAGGAACACACCTGTAAATATAGCATCAATACAATACCTTTTGCATCAGTGACCATATCATTTAGCCACATGAGCGTTGCTTCTTTGAAGACTACTGTGTACATTATACAATAATACACATTTTCTTGGTAAGCAATATCAATGCTAAACCAAAGCTGATAGATGTGAACAGAAATTGACCATCTAACAAACACTGACATTTCAATTTTATGCTGACATACGATGATCAGCATATAACGAAAACATATAATTTTATAAAAGGACAAATTAACATATTCGATGTCGTTTCTTACACAATGTATAAAACAACAATACCTATCAAGGTGTCAGAGTGCGAACACGGTAGTCAATAAGCATAGCTAAAAAGTCTGCATCTTATTACTAGTGTAAAGTTTGATGTTGCCGAAGATTACATGGGGCCAGCCCAGGTGAAATATTTTCCCCAGCACCATTACTACGTATGGCTGTAGTTACCAGTTGCAAGGCACCACTTAGTCTGCTTTGTATTGTTAAACCTACCATATGTAAGTTTGTTAAAATGTCAACATTTCACAAACTTACATATGGTACAATAGGACGATCACCATACACCTTTTATAAGGGAGACATGGGGCACCATGGGCAATGATTTAAGAAGTGGTACTGAGTGAGAGAAACGAGCATACCGGGTAACTACCCTTGCCAAACAATTTTGCACATGGGCGGGGCACTATGGGCGGAGCACCATGGGCGGGACATCATGGGCGGGGCACCATGGGTGGGGCACCATGGGCGGGGCACCATAGGCGGGGCACTATGGGCAGGGTACCATGGGCGGGGCACCATGGGCGGGACACCATAGGCGGGGCACCATAGGCGAGGCACCATGGGCGGGGCACCAGAGGCGGGGCACCATGGGCGGGGCACCATGGGCATGCCCATAGTGTCCCTCCATTGAGGAGTGCTGTGCGTGATAGTTATATTGGTTGCGGGAAACTATATAAAAATACAGACACATCCAGAGTAACACATATCATTCCACCGTTACAGTGACTAAGTTTCAGCAATGAACTTTGCATGCAAAAATAGAGTTACATTTCTGAAATTACACCTGTATGTTCCCTAGCTACTATTCTTTCAATGATATATAATACAATAATAATAATATAATATATATAAAATACTTATATTGCGCTAAAACCCTCAGGAGACCCAAGTTCGACAGCGCACCAAAACAAACGGGGTTAAGCAGTTCATTATCGATCAGAAGTTCCAGTTGTAAACAGCTGGATTGGTATGCTGAGGAGCTAAAGATAGCAAGCTTAGACAGGTGGGTTTTTAGTTTATGACGAAATGTTATTATATTTGCTACAGTCTTAACACTAACTCGTTCAAGATAACAATCTTTTAGATTGTAAAATTTCAGGAATCATCCATGGAGCCGGTGTTTTTTTTTACACAGATTTGGTGGTTACTGGGGGTGTTTATTAAGTAAAGCCTTGAGTACATGGTAATATTGTTTACACAAGTTAGACAGATGTCCCTTTGGATCTCTGATAAGGTCGGATTTAAGAATGGCAGCCTTGAAGGCACCAATGTCAATCTTATGTATAGGTCTGTAAGACACATTGTGTTTTGAATGTGCTAGTGTTCTGGACAAATTATTTAAATTAATGTACAATATTGGTTGATGAAAATATGTAAAATCAAAATACAGACACACCCAAACTAACAACTATCCTTCGATCATCGCAATGACTAATATAAACACTACAGCTACAACGTTCATATATCTTAAACATGGTGTACAAGCTTGCAGCAGCCAAGTACCCAGAAGCTGCCAGCAGCACAGTCCATGGTCGACTGGGCCTCGGCTGCCTTGGAAACTCGCCGAGTACGTCGAGCTTCCTTTGTGGAGGCTTCGGCCTGTCGCTCTGCTTGACAAAACCTTCTTGCATCTGTCTTCGTGGCTGATTCCAACAGCTGCACCCCAGTTGGGACGCCCATGACATCACACAGGTATCGCATGGTAGCCGCCACTTCGCAGTTGAAATCTTCCACCGCACCACACGTGGCAGACAGAACCCTGTCAACACATGCAAATCCTGTCTTTGGGCACTTGACCCAAACCTTGTCATTGAGGTGGGTGCGTACCGCCTTGCCGTAATAGGCGGTCAGTTTCACGATGGTCGTTTGCGTTAGTTAGCCGTGGCCCCAGCCTCACAGAATGGCGCCAGTCTACTTCCCGGAGGATGCCAGCTTCTTCAGTGCGGTGCCAAGTAGTTTGGCAACGTGGTTGATGCACTCCTCATCCTCAACTCCACGTCGCCATACACATGCAGATCGCACATATGCTTGTACGTCTTGGCGTCGCCGTCTGAAACATTAGTCGTGTATCGGAAGCCGTGACGGCCAACTGATCGCTCCCACAGCATTTCTGCCACAACAGCTTCCATGCCACCAAGAATTCCATCAAAGTTCCGGTTGCACTCGCCTTCTACGTCCAAACCTCCTCTTCGCGTAGAAACACCGCTGGCAGTTGAGTGAGAACACTGCCAAATCTACGCAAAGGCCTGTCACTGTATCGATGACACAGTCTATGCCGTGTGCAGACTTGTGTCCTCGCAACATCAGCGACCCATCGAAACTCGCTATCAAGTCAATGATGGCGTCTTCTGTGATTGATGGGTGACTCGGTAGGCATGACGGACGGTGATAGCTGCGTCATCCAGCACACGTGTCACCACTCACCACCTGCTTGTTTGCATAGGTGACAGTTCGCATGTGTTTGACGTAGGTGTAGGGTGTCATTGGCACTATGTCGCACCCAACTCCGAGACAATGGCACGAATCTTCAATGATGGCGAGCTGCACTCGAGGCACAACAGACCCTTGACCAGTGCTGACGTAATCCTACATCGAGTGATGCAGGTATCGATCGTTTGATGATGTTTACGGTTATCACATTTATCACCAGGTTCAAATGACAAACTTGCGTTTGGTTGCCGATGTGGCTGGCGTCGAGGTGGTTGGCATCGAGGTGGTAGCCGTCGAAGTTGATAGCTCCTGAGAGACCAGCTCAGTGTCCGCCTGCATGGGAAATTATGTTAGTGATTACCTAGTATGCACAATATTTCCCAAATAGTCAGTTCTTCAAATAATCAGATGAAGTACGTTTATTGTCAAACCACTGCTAGTTTGACCACATACTGCCATTATTTACAGGTAAAACAAAAGGAAACATAGATTTTTTAATATAGGCCTCAAATAGAATATAATGATATGGATAGTGATTCATACGGATAGCTAATTGCCACCAATAAACACTACAATAGTACGTACATGTTAGAATTACCTAAAATTAAATACAAAGTCTATAAAATGTTCACAGGTATAGCCATAGCATTAGGATATTATTATATTATAGGGCATCGTATTATTTATATTCCAAGCATGACATCAGATACATGGCTAAAAGTATAAAAAACATACTGGTTACTGAATAGGACTTGTACTGAAGTTACAATTGGTGTCGTTCAGATTTAATAATGTCACGGATATGTTATTAGTAATACATATTTTGGACAGAGAACACAAACAATATCAATGACTTACATCTACGCGGTAGGCTCTTACGACGACGATGACGGCGCCAGTGGCTTGTTGGCAGCCTCATCGCCTTCACTCGACTTGCCCGTCCTCGGGGGGATTTTTAAGAGAATTGTGTTTAAATATAACGTATATATGAAGTTGTCCCAGAAATCCCAGGCTGATTTTGTACACTCTAATCCTTTTAAACCGTCTGTATTTACGTAATTAAAATAAATATACATATATAATAATACAAGTGTGCATACTTCTTTATTTGAAACCAGTATAGAAAACCATAATTAATTAAAACAAAAACCTTTTAATGTTAAGAGAAATAGGGGTCAGTGGCTCATATAATCAAATGAGTGTATGTACTTGAATGTTACAGCTTCCATCCATTTATGAACAATTAGCATTGGAAGTGTACATGTGCTTTCTATATTTTCAGGAGAATATTTGTTGCATAAATTGTAAAGCCTTGCAGGCTATGAGTGTATATATTTTATTTCACTATATCAGGAGTGTCGTTTATAATGTAAGGCAAATTTTAATTAATACATTTTTTTGCGAATTCATGTTTAGTTCTGGCAGTGTATGTTTATATTTCCGAGTGTCATGAAGGTGTGTATTAACATTTCGGGTAATCTGCCAGTTTAATAAATAAACAAGTAAATTTCTATGAATGAATTTAAAGTAAAGTTTGTATTCTTGTAACTTTAATTGATCTTCTATTTTTAACAAATTAAGCTGCTTAAAAAGTGGCTCAGTATGTGAATTATATCAACTTAAGTTATTATGCGAACAGCTTTTTTATATTTTCGTTAATATGTTTCCTTTGTATTCCCATGCCATAAAACAATTGTTTATATGTGATAATACTAATGGGTTATATAACAATTGTTTTATTTCTAGAGGTAAGAGTGCGCTGGATTCGAATTTCATCCATTCAGTGTGGAGGTGCAGGAGTATTGTTGAAGTTCGTGAACGACTCCACCGCACGTGATGCACTTGAAACTCTTCCTCTGCCAAAGTGTTGGTCTAAGATGAGCGAATTGTACCCACAACAGTCAGACCATCATAATGCATTTTATAAATGTTGTTTATCTCCGTTATTTATAACCTTTCTGTCATTTGCAAATTTCAGCACCTTGCTTGTTATAGTACTGTTCAAGTCATATAATTTGTGG
>SDWI01000763.1:60941-70959 GCA_009193005.1 Lamellibrachia luymesi | reverse complement strand
CCACCCCCGATACCATGGGCTTTTAATTTAAGTACTAGTCTTTGATGTGGCACTTTGTTGAAAGCTTTCTGAAAATCAGAGTAGATCATATCTACTGGTGATCTCTCATCTACCCACTTAGTGATTTCTTCTAAACAAACATAACATATTTCATAATGTATGTCTAACAAAGAGGTCCACCATATGGTCTTTAATTAACCTTTCCAGTAATTTACAAATCACTCATGTTAAGCTCACTGGTCTGTAATTCTCTAACTTATTTCTCTAAACCTTTTTAAATAATGTTATACTATTTGCTTATTTCCATTTTGGATTATCCTTCATTGCCTTTATTTTCTTAGGTACCATTTCTGGAATTCAAATTAACTGCTCTAAATAGGCTGATTTAGCCTCCTGAAATGTAGCATCTGGAACTGGTAATGAACTAAATTCCTCTCTGAGAAACACTGAACTGATGTATTCATTTAGGTCTTCCGCCATTAAAACACCTTATGATATTATATTTCCAACACTGTCTTCTAGTGGTCCAACCTTGTCTCGTACGTTTTGTTTACTCATGACATATGCATAAAAACTCTTCCTGTACTTTTTATGTTACATGCTAATTTTTGCTCTAAGCTTTTTGTAGAATTAATAATTTCAGTCGTAGCTGCATTAGATGCCTCTTTGTAATTTGTATAATCTTCATCTTTTCTGGTACGTCTGTAAACCCTCCACATAGTTTGCTTGTACGCTATTTTCTATTAGCTTCTTTTGACAAGTGTTTCTTTCTAGACCGTTTTCCTTGTTTTTTTCAAGGGAACAAATGATTCAGTGATACTCTCAATTTCATAGTTTAAAATGTTTCTACATTCAGTTGTTGTCTTATTCCTCAGTATGTTATTCCAATATAGCTTTGCTAAGTATTTTCTCATATCTTTATATTTTCCTGTGAAAGTTTCTCCTGTATTTCTTTTTATTTTTACTTTCTGATTTTTCTTTAATGCAAAACGTATTTGATTATGATCACTTTTACCCAATGGTTGATGTATTTTGACATTGTCCACCAATTCGTTTTGTGAGGACAAAATTATATTTAATACATTCTCTCCCCTGGTTGGTTCTAGCATGTGTTGAGTAAGGAAGCTATCCCGTATAAAAAATAAAAAGAATGGTCCTCACCCCTTGTACTCTCTAGAGTTTCCATTGTGTGTGTTCGTGGTTAAAATCTCCCCACTTTCTTAATAGTGTTTTGTATTTTTGTGTTAACCTCTTCATTTATGTTTAATCCAATAGTTAATGTTGAATTTCCTGTAAATATATTGCACCAAACAGCTTCAACGCAATCTGTTTCTCTAATTTTATTTTGTAAGCTTGAATAGATTATTTAATATATGAAATAACTCCCCTTCTTCTATTTGTTCGATCTCTCCTAAACATTACGTATCATGTCAGCCCTAATTCAGCATCTTTTATGTCTCTGTTGGGTCACGGTTAGGTTATACCTATTATGTGAAGGTCAATATCTCCTGCTATTATGTTTAATTAGTTTTTGCGTTTAAAAACACACATTTAAATCAAGCTTCAGAAATGTTTTCCACACATTTTGTTGCTGGTTTGTGTCCATTATTCCTGTTTAAAGCACCTCTAATTAACCACCTGCACTTCTAGTTTAAACAAAGTTTACTACCAAAAATATGTTTGATACTTCCCATGCCACTGTCGAATGTTCCTAAGTGGTCATCTGCAAACATTGCTGCACCATTTCCACTTAGTTGAAGCCCATCCCTCTTGAACATGTCAGCCCTCCCAGTAAAGCAGTGTACGGACAAAACTCACCCCGGACATAATCCCCTGGACAAAAGCCACCAGTAATCTCCCCACCTATATGACAACTATAAATAACTATAAATAACAATAAATAACAACTAAGCTAAAAAGTAAAGTACGCAGTATATGTAAAAACTGTTATTTGCACTTGTCAGCAATGTGTAACTAAATACTGATTCAATATTAAATTTTAGTTACACATCCTTATAAATGTGTGGCAATGTCACCACACTCCCACCGAATACAGATCTTCTTCGGAGCTTTCTTGTGTGTAAATATATGCATCAAAGCACAACTAATTTCCACCTTTGTTACTCTTCATGACGTCCATGTTGATGACTCAAATATTGTGCTGAGTTTTACATTTGTGTAGCTGTGTATACCCGTCCATAGACAAAACAGCAGCCTTGTATTTGCTGTCATATCTTCTGAAGTCCCCTAAGCAGACAGTCAGGAATCAGGAGGTTAACTTGGTTATAGTGTGTACTGCTGACGTTTGGTACATCAACTGTCTATTGGCTTTTTCTTTCCTAATCTTAACTGTGGTTCAATCAAGAAATATTCTTTTTACACAAGGCAATACATAATAAATTGAACAATATTGTTTTTACTCCTATATAACATTATATTATTTCCTGAGGGCTTTAGACAGGGGGGACTGTGTCCGGGGGGATTTTGTCTTACAGTCCAATAAAGCAACCACACAAATCCAAACATTTTATCAGCTTTTGAAAGGAAAGTGTCCACGGTGCCCCGTACTCCCCAATGTCGTGGTGAGATGACCTGACTCAGAAATTCCTTTACAAGAATTCTGATTTAATTGGCTACAATAAATGAAAATGATAATACATTTGAATTAAAACAGTATTTCATGTCTAGCAGTTTTACTCGAAATATAAAGTGATGTATCAATTTGTACAAATCAATAAAACAAATTTATTTCCGAAAACAGCTGACAGTATAATGCAGTATAATGTGGCATTATGTAATTAGCTAAAAGTAATTAATATATGTATAATAGTATGCCAAAATTTTTTCATAAACAATTGTGTGTCTGACACGGAGAGAGTTGAAGTATAAACTTATGCTTACTCCCCCAAAGTAGATGTACTAAATACAATACGTGTGCAGGTACGGTAATGCTGTCACTAAAGATTATTGCCAGAAATGTGAATATTATTTGCACACTTGTTTAAACCATATAAGTGACTTACTGATAAACTATTCCAAAACTTGCCGCCAACGGTAGACTGACACAGTGTAGTAAATATGTTGAAAAGTACTATCTTGTAACATAACAGCTACCATCTATATGTGAAGACATCTTAGAACTTTTATCTGTAGTAGTTGATACATCACCTTGTACATTATGAGAGCCATATTATAGTCGATGTAATAAAACACTTCATAAATTTCTGGGTAACAAGAAAGACATTTTTATATAATCACGAGCATTTGTTTCCTATATAATTCGCTTCGCTCTTTTGTAAAGAAAATATAGATCTTAAATTAGAACGATACAAACTATTCCAATTCTCACAGCAAAAATCGATGTAAGGCATGACATGTCAAATGTATAACGTTGTCGAGACATTTAAACAGCACCCAAATGTGTAAAGTGTCGATACTGTTTTTGCTAACTGTTTAAACTTCTCGCGTTAAAATATATTATTGATAACATTTTGGTGCGCTTTGTTTTATATTAATTTTTCTATTTACTTTTATAACAGGAACAGTCTACGTCTATATCATTAAATAAATTGTTTATGGGTCAACATGATTACCAAATTTACTGTTAAAGACAAATTCAGACGAGTTTTCATAAATTGTAAGTATTGTGATGACAATCTTGCCGTTCCACGTGCGTGTGGCCGATGTTTTAATTTGTTTCTTTAATCTTCTGGTGAACCAAGTGATGTTGATGTTTGTGTTTTTTTAATTCATTATGTTTTGGTGTTCATTTCATTCCTCATACATCATCGTGTTGAAGTTGTTGATGGCTTCATAGGCAAACAGTAAGTATTTGTAATGCATACACAGTCCAATTGAATTAAAAAAACAATTTTATAGCATCTAATTAGGATGAAAAGGTGACTTGATGCTGTTAGGACTGTTGACGTATTGAGGTGTGGAGTTCCAGAACAATACTTTGGGAACACGAATGTAAGTGGTAAATGCGCATGTAATGGGGGATTCGGCATGCTATAGAATGTTTCCGCGTGGTGATGACGTACCAGGTCGATTCAAGTGTTATACAAAACATTAGGTACGTTTCCTATATTATCAAGTTTAAACCACTAATACTTGGTGTTGTATAATGCTTTCTCCAGCTCTTGGTATCTGTCTAAAGTTAACATAGTGTCGAGTGGTTGTACTGACTGTGCTAACAATTCATATTAACTTACCCACGAAGAGGTGCTAGGGTTAATTTATTTCTGACATATCGATTCGAGCTGGTTGTGAAGAGAGTGAAGTGATTTTGTCCATCCAATGTCATTACCGAGTAGATCTGTGTATGACCAATGTTATCCACAAGATACATAAGTCGAGACACGAAGTCAACATCCATGCCAGTGAAACCACGAGGGTGAATGAAATCTGAAACAGGAAAATCACCGGGAATTAATGGAATACAGCATGAATGCAGCATGAATTGAGGGAGGTTACCGTAGAAAAAGTGCATAGCATTGCTGACATGCGCGGATCCGGGGGGGGGGGTTGCTTGACAATTTGTTTGGTCAAAGTGATTGTTTTATCAAAAGCCGAAACAAACATGGCAGACAACGATGACCTGTGTTTACACTGTTGGATTTACTGGCGCCACCTCACGAAGGCAGGATAATCGAAGGTATCTCAAGCTCTACAACCATTGCTGTATTCCAAGTGAATTGGTGCATGTTTTAGTACTTAGTGGTCTGTAGGCCTCACCAAGCTACTCCAGGATTCTACGCATGTTGTTCTTCGAGGTCACTCTAGTAAAGGACACTTTTATCGACATCAGACAATTGCAGATGCGGAAAACATTGGGATCTACTAAATGACTGAAGAGATTACCTACATTTCGATCCCAAGGCGCTGTGTGAGGCAGACTATGAGAAACACCCCAGAATTATATTGCATACATTTACTATTCCTACTATCTAGATCACCTTCTCCAGGAATTGGACATGAGATTCATAGGGAAAGCTGCGCTCGTGGCCAAGCGGACAGATGCCAACATAGCCGATCTCCAAGAATGCTATTGCCATGACCTGCCATCCTTAGTGTCCAGCTGATGTCAGCTGAAGCCCCATAATCTACATGAAATAATGAGTACAACATCCAGCTCCATGTTCCCAAATCTTTTCCTCTTTTTCATTTAGTGGTACTAATATCGTCACAAGTGCTGCACTAAAACTGATGAAAACCGTAATGCTGAGCACCAAGCACCAGGATCGCCTTGATGCTTCTTCATGAACACAAATACATCAGAATCATCATCAGAAGAATGCATTACATTAATCCTCTGAGCGCTCATTGAACTGCTACAGGCTGATGCACACTAACCATACATACACGAACAATACACTAATACCTTAAACGTTTCATCTGATTTTGTTTTAACCACGGAGTCTCAAAATCATTCATCAGAACATACGTTCGCTATGTAATGCCCCAGAACACACCATTTCAAGAATTGCACGGGTGGAGTGGATACAGGATAGTTTCTTTACTCAACAAATGCTAGAACCGACCAGAGTAGATAGTGTAATATGTAGTGGAAAGAGAGAGAGAGAGAGAGAGAGAGAGAGAGAAACAAGATAGAGAGATAACAGAGAGAGACTGGAGAGAGATGAAGAGAGAAAAAGAGAGATTGAGGGTGGGACGGAGAGAGAGAGATACGAGAGAGAGATGGGGGGAGAGATAGATGGTAATACAGAGAGAGAAAGAGAGTGAGAGAGACAAAGGGGGATATATATATATATCCCCCCCTCTCTCTCTCCCTCTCTCGTATCTCTCTCTCCGTCCCTCCCTCAATCTCTCTTTTTCTCTCTTCATCTCTCTGCAGTCTCTCTCTCTCTCTCTCTCTGTTATCTCTCTATCTTGTTTCTATCTCTCTCTCTTTCCACTACATATATATATATATATATATATATATATATATATATATATATATAGTGAGAGAGAGCGAGAGAGGGAAGAGAGAGATAGTGTGTGAGAGAGAGGGGGGACGGGAGAGAGACGAGAGGGGGAAGATATATATATATAGAGAGAGAGGGGGAGAGAGAGGGGGATAGAGAGCGAGAGAATGAGAGCAAGGGAGAGAGAGGGAAGAGAGATAGAAACGAGAGACGAGAAAAAGAGACACTAGAGAGCGAGATAGAGAGAGAGAGAAAAGAAAGCAAGAGAGAGAGAGGGGGGGAGAGAGAGAAGCGAGAGAGAATAGAGAGGGAGCGAGAACACGAGAGAGGGGAGTGAGAGATGAGAGACAGAGACAGAGAGAGAGAGAGAGAGAGAGAGAGACGAGAGAGGGGAAGTAAAGAGACCGAGAGATAGAGACAGACAGAGAGTGAGAGAGAAAGTGAGAAGAGAGAGCGTGATAGAGAGAAAGAAGAGAGACAAGAAAAAGATAGAGAGCTAGAGAAAAAGAGAGCAAGAGAGATGGGGAAGAGAGAGAGAGAGAACGGGAAGAGAGAGATGAGAAAGAGGGACGAGAGGGAAAGAGAGAGAAACGAGAGAGAGAGAGGGGGTGAAGAAAGAGAGAAAGGGAGAGAGCAATATATAGAGACATAAGTGAGAAAAAGACGAGATAGAGATGAGAGAAAGAGACACAAGAGAGAGAGAGAGATAGAGAGAGAAGGGAGAGAGCAATAGAGAGAGGGCAGAGAAAAGAGAGAGAGACAGAGAGAGAAAAAAGGGAGCAATAGAGAGATAGAGAAAGGTGAAGAGACAGGAGAGAGAGAGAGACGAGAGATGGAAGGGGAGAAAGATATAGGGTGCGCGAGAGAGAGAGAGAGAGCGGGGAAATAGGGGGGATAGAGAGATATTGAGAGAGAGAAAGAGAGAGAGGGAGAGATGGAGACGAGAGACAAGAGAGAGAGGGAAGAGAGAGATATAGAGAGGCGGGAGAGATATAGCTAGAGAGAGAGAGAGGGGAGAGAGAGAAAGAGAGGGCGAGAGAAAAACGAGAAGAGAGGGAGGGAGACAGGGAGTGAACGAGAGGAGAGAGCGAGAGAGAGCGAGAGGGATGAGAGAGGGAAGAGAGAGAAGAGAGTGTGAGAGATGAGTGAGGGGAAGAGAGACAGAGAGCGAGAGAGAGTGATATATATATATATATATATATATAGAGAGAGAGAGAGAGAGAGAGAAACGGGGACAGAGACGAGAGAGAGTGAGATAGAATGAGTGTGAGAGCGAGAAGAGAAAGAGAGAGAGGGAGCGATAGAGAGAGAGAGAGGGGAGAGAGAGAGAGAGAGAAAAGAGTGAGTGAGAGGGAAGAGAGAGATAGACAGTGAGAGGAAGGAGAGAGAGAGACGAGATAGAGACAGAGAGAAGGGGAGAGAGAGAAGGGGACAGAGAGAGAGAGAGAGGGCGAGAGAGAAGAGATACGAAAGACACAGATGAGCGAAGGTTGAAGAGAGAGCTTGAGTGAAAGAGAGAGGGGGAGAGGGAAAGAAAGAAAAGAGGGGGAGAGAGCGAAAAAAAAGAGAGTGAGAGAGAAAAAAGAAATTGAGAGAGAATGGGAAGAGAGAGACGAGAGACAAGAGATGGAGAGAGAGTGCGAGAGAGAGAGCGGGTAGAGAGAAACAGAGATAGACAGGACAGAGATAGCTAGAGAGAGCGGGAGAGGGGAGAGTGAGAAAGAGAGAGAGAGAGAGAGAGTGAGACAGAGACAAAATTGGGGGAGATAGAGGGAATGAGAAAAGAGAGAGCGCGAGAGACGGGAGAGAGAGCGAGGGGGATGAGAGAGAGGGAAGAGAGAGAAGAGAGTGTGACAGATGAGAGAGGGGAAGAGAGAGACAGAGAGCGCGAGGGAGACTGGGGAATAGAGAGCCGATAAAGAGTCAAGAGAGAGTCACAGAGAGAGAGGGTGAAGAGAGAGGGGGAGAGAGATAGAGACACAAGAGAGAGAGAGAGCGAGAGAGAGAAGGGAGGGAGCGATAGAGAGAGAGGGAGAAAGAGAGAGCGAGATAGAGACAGAGGGAAGAGAGTGACAACATGGAGAGAGGAATGAGAGACCAGAAAGAGAGAGAGAGAGAGAGAGAGAAACAAGACAGAGAAAGAGAGTGAGTGAAAGAGAGAGAGGAAAGAGAGAGACATACAGAGAGACAGCTAAATAGAGGGGAAAGAGAGAGAGAGAGAGAGAGAGAGAGAGAGAGAGAGAGAGAAAGGGAAGAGAGGGACAGAGAGCGATGGGAGAGAGAGAGAGAGAGTGATAGCTAGAGAGCAAGAGAAAGAGGGAGAGAGAGAGAAAGAGAGAGCAATACGAGAAGAGAGAGGGAGGGAGATAGAGAGAGAGTGAGAGAATCCATTATAATTACACATCCTCATAGGTCTAGATAACAGACATGGCAAGAACAAATTGGCAATTGGGCATTCTGTCTGAAATCAATAAAAATAAGAAATTCTTGTGGCACTCGCATTTTTGGATTCTACCAACAGTTTACCAATTAATGTATTGGTCTGTGTAACCACACATGTCAAACCATAGGAATTTTGCATAGACAACGTGTACCAATATATCTACATTTTCAGCAAACTTCAGATTCAGATACATACCTTAAAGCATTCTCAAGTTAGACGCATCTAATAAATATAATCTAGAACTATGTATTCAGAAGGTTTTTCTTGCATTTAACAGCAATATTTACAGTTTTCTTACTACAGATGGAATAGGTATAAAATCGCCTAGTTGATATCGTGTTGTAATGTGAAGCGTCCATCAAAAAAAATGTTTTCAACATTAAGCCATTTGAACAGGGAATCCAAATACGGTGTATTACACTTACTTGTTTTTCATATACAAATAAATTGGAATTTTATCTCTATGGCCATAGCATTTTTTGCTGCTATACATAGGCCACTTTTAACTATTTATCAACAACATAGACACGTTAAAGTTCTCATATATGTAGGTTTTATTACATAAAACACACACCTTCAATACCAATGGAAGATTGTGGGAGAATTTATATACAATAGTATGTCTGTTACTATCTAGCATCTACAAATGATGGAGAATAACCATAATTTCAGTTCTTGCATTCGTTTTTGGGTTATTTGTATTTTAAGCATAACAAGAAATATTCATGATATCCGAAAGTATGTAAAATAAAAAACACTTGTTTGTATGGTTGCATGTCCCAAATTCGCTTTTTTTATCGTTCTGCAACGAGCGGTTGGTCATTGGAGGTCAATGTTTATGCTGAACTGACAGTTGCAGTTGTGGGCATCGTATCACAACAAAATATGAATTTATTTATGAAAATAATAGTCGGATAGTTGCGCTAACCTTTCATATGCAAACAAAACAAAAGCGTGCACGAGTCGAAGACGAAGTTAGGAAACTCGAGTATATATATTTTATTTAAAAAAAACAACAACTTAGAATGTTAACCACAGCTGTTTGTTTCTGCATTGTACATCATTTCAGTACACTTCAGCTGGAATTTTTGTCATAGCTTATAATATACGAGTGATCTACAATGAGATGTTTACATCTAAGTCGACGGTGCCATCGATGGTTTCGTGAAGTTTTGTTTACCATAGTCATAGACAGTGCGCACTTAACTCTTTTTTCCGATGCATTGAGCCCGTTGGCAACTAAAATAGGGCAGCTAATCAGTCAACAACAGACTTACGTACAATTGCTGTGGATTTATTATTTTTATTCAACCATAATTTCAACGTACTATAGATAGGGAGACCATTAACCGACTGAACCTGCGAGATCGGTGTTTTCCCTATCACATAGACCCGGCCCCGATCGTATAAACACAAGAAGCGATGACGTAGCACGCATAGCGAGATCGGGAAGGGAGCTGAGATCGGTGCGCTTGCAAAAACTCTCTAATATTTTGAACTTGACTTCCGGCTACTTGGACTTGGTGCAGCGACTTGAATTTGGTGTAGATCATTTACAGAAAAACGCGGTATATCAAATAGAATAAGTATTACTATTGCATATATATTATACACAAACGTATTGTAGACATATATTAGGAAACAG
>SDWI01000762.1:274102-284422 GCA_009193005.1 Lamellibrachia luymesi | reverse complement strand
GTGTGTGTGTGTGTGTGTGTGTGTGTGTGTGTGTGCGTGCGTGCGTGTGTGCGCGCGCGCGCGTGTGTGTGTGTGTTTGTGTGAACATCTGAAAGACACCAATGCTTAGCTACCATAAAATAATGATGTTGATGTTTTGGGAAACGCATTGTCATTACAAATTTTCGATTGGTTCAAATGGTGGTCTTGACAAGAGCAATATTATGACTCTAGATTGCAGTTATTATGTATAACAGTGTAATGGATAAGAATACATGACCCTATATTACAGATGGACTAGAATAATCGGCGCTTGTCGTTTAGCATATATATGCTTTCTACAGTGTAGTTCGAAGTATTTTGAAGCTCTGTTCAATGTTACAGTGACTATCGTGTAGTTTAAACAATTTTAAAATCAGTCATAAGATTTAGCGATGCACCGCAACCAATCATCACAACTCGTACAACCATTATGTCCGTCCCTCAACTTTGCGTTAAAGAAAGAAGACCAATTCAATTATTCATAGAGCCGAGGTTTTGCTGTTCATACCTCGGACCCGACAGGATCAAACAAACGGTATAAAACATTGGTTTACAACATTGGATGATATGTCTCCATTGTAACTTGGATTATATAACGTTATGTAATGTGTGGTTGTGTATGTCTGTTCCCTTATATCTCCGTCTGTTTCGCACGTATGGGACTCATGTGGATGATTCGTGCATTAAAACGTACGAACATTTATGGACGTTCGAGGTAGATTACGTTACTTGAAACAAATTGATATTTGACGTATAATACGTAAATAAACAAGTTCGTAGTTACGTACAATTGTTAGTAACGATATGCGTCTTTTCTCATTTCTACGATTGTTTCGAGATACGTGTTCTACGTCAAACGTCCACATAAGATCATCCGTACGTTACCAACGCTCCGTGAAACCGACAGACGTACATGATTTTGGGAGCATGAAGCTGGCATTGCCTTACCAAAACGTGACTGGGCAGTGCAAGGAGTAATATACTCTTGCAGTGGCTGCCTTTTCTCCCGTGCAAGGCCAAACAACTCGGCTAGTACAATGTTAAGTGAATACTCCGACAATGACCTGCCCTATTTTCAACGAAAAGGTCAGCTGGATTGACCTCATAGATTTTTATGGACGTAGCTGTATAATATATACTTTCCTTAGTTTTATAAACAATATTCTGCTAAGCTCTGTATAATTCTTTAAAAAATATATAAACTATTATAAATTATATACATATATGTAAAACATTGAATTAGATATTAAATATTTCTATGGAATCTGTAGTATTCCACAGTATTCTATAAAAAATTCTACAATATTCTGCAGAATTATCCAAATTTCAATATATTTATACAGATTTCCATATACTTTTCTTTGATTGATTTTTTTACTAAGGGGTGCCAGTAGTTTTGACGCAGTACCCCTTTCAAGTATGTTTTGCATCCAGAAAATAGCTGTGAACACTGAAAATTACATATTTGCGGCCTATGCCACTTGTGTTGTGCACTGCATGTTTTTATTTATAGTATATGGCAGCATAGGCTCGTGTCAGTGGAGGAACGATCCCTTGGCACGTGTCAATGGTGGACGGATCCCCTTGTGCGAACACACTAACCGGTTAGCTTAGGCGACAAACGACGGAAACGTCTTTCATGTCGACATTTTAGGAAAACAAATTGTAGGACTACAAAGACGCTACTGCATGTCGGCGACAATGCAAACATCAAAGTTAATTTTTTTTGTATTACAACAGTTTTGCGCATGGCCTTGAATTACCTGACCCCCTATTATAATTTGTTTCAATTGTGAAATAATAGTAGACGTTCATCTACAGACATATATATGACATTTTGGTCGCATAGTTCTTACGGTTAACGAGATTGACGTCACGCGGAGTTGTGGAAAGGGCGAGGTGGTTGTGCGAGATGTTGTTGTTCGGCGTCATTTTTACCGATTATAGAAACTACAGTAACAGTGAACTACATATTGAATTGCCCTTCGCGTTGGCGTTAGCTGTACGTTGTCAAATATGCTAAAGGTGTACATTTCCAGTTGGGGATGAACGAAATGGAACGGCGAAAAGCGAAATAAAACAGACTTAGGGCCTACCAGAGACAGCAAGGAGCACACCCACAACCGCGACTACCATCCGCGGGACGTTCGTCGTCAGTGACATGTCTGAAACAAAAGGTAAAGGTACGTGTGTAGATAGCGGTGTGTTCGATCTTTGGGACAGTTCATATCATTATGTCATTGTGCCCTACAAACAACCATGACACTTCTCGTCACTACCGTAAACCTTTGATAAGTATAGTTCTACGCTACGCCATATAGACTGAATTCAGTATATTATTAGAATATATTCCAATTTCATTCTACCCATTTCAGTTTCCAGTAGTATGAATCATATTAATTTTGGTTATGTTGAAAGCAGTACGGTAGACGTCATGTTGGGTTCGTATCCGTCATTGCAGAAACAAAATCTTGTAAATATTGAGGGAATAACCGGGAATGTGAAGTATGTGACAATGCATGTTAGTATTGAAGAAAGCAAACACAGATACATAAAAAATGCGTTTGTCTTTTTTTACGCAGATTTTTTTTACTGGGAAATTGGTCCACAACACAATGCTCTCTTGATAATTGCATAACACAAATTTAATAAATGATGCTCCATGAATCATACAAAGGTTTACTTAAAACTGTTGATTGGTATATATATCTATCGAACTCATGAAAAGTATGCTTTAGAAATGATAAAAGTGCCTTCTGCAACTTATGTTTCGTGTCTTATAACTTATGTATTGGCTTGAATGTTCCGTTTACATTTAATTGAACAGTAAAACATATTCATAAAATTATCTAATGAACTTTCTAATCTGTGACACATGGATCTATCTCTATGTGTAAGACGTATTACGTCTACAATTTAAAAACATGAAAGTTGGTAGAGTCACATGAATATTTGCTATCGTTTTCGAGTCCATTTGTAGCTACCACTATTGCGGTCACTTCGTCTGCGTTATATGCTTTTCACGTTCTTCTTATCGTTCGATGACAGGAAGGTTATGCAGAAAGTCATGTGTGAAAGTAATTAACCTCTCATGGTAATTGCGATCACAAACTTTAAAACGTGACGTGCTTGGTTTCTTCATACGGGTGTCATGAACGAATTGTCAGTGAGTTTCACATTAAAAGACTTAATCTATATTTTTCACCAACAGCAACAATAATAGACAAACGTTTTGGACGTAGCCATATCATTGCAACATTACATAACTAAAATATTGTCGATAAAGGGCAAGAAGAAGTGTAATATTTATATTATTGTCCTATTACAAATAAAAATACATAATATTGAATAAAGCATACAAGTTACGCATATGACAGATTGTTTTCTTTTCAAAACAAGGTAATTTTAACGTTCATGTTCATTCATATAAAACAGTTACGGTGAAAAGGTTTTCTTTTTAACTCATAGTTGGTTGAGAATAATTTCTAACGTTTCTATGACAGTTTTTAGTAATTGTCTGCATTTTTAATTTTGGAGAAATTCGTCCATGATTATATATATATATATATATATATATAATAGAGAAGATAGAGGAGATATAGAGTAGATAAAGGAGAGAGACAAAGAGAGAGGAGGGATAGATGATAAACAGACATACGTAAACATAGACATATAGACATATACAGATAAAGACAGGGAGGATGGAGGGAGTAACGTCATATATAATCTAGGAAAAATTCTACCGTTGGTAAATTCCCATTCCAACAAGGTATGTTGTGATTACTGTTACTCCATACTCCATGTCTGTATAGGTTGTCTCTTACTCAAATTAAACTGCATTCACTAATGCCCATTGCATCGATTTTATATTTTCCATTTCCTTTACAAGTTAGGATGATCTTTCTCATTAGCAATACGCTCTCATATTCAACATTGTATTTTGCCGCATATTTTGACTTAATTAATTACGCCCGTCCGCCGCCGAACTTCAATTGTAATTTGGTCAGGAAGCGCTATGCTGTCTACATATCTGATGTTATCAGCCTCTATCTGAAATGTCACCTCATCACAGTCATTACCCTCGTGATGTGGAATTCGAGTTACATTTTCAATTTCCTTAGCAATTGTTTAACTGGGCAGATTGTTTGCCCTCAATAATATATTTATTTGCTGGGTTTTTTCTGCCTTAGCCATAGCCTCTTTAGCTATTGTTGTTTCCAACGTGAGCAGCGGGGAGGAGAGATTGGCTTGAGCGCTCTGCGTTTTACCTACAGGTTATTCACCCTATGGGCTACTCAGGCAGAAGGCACAGTCACGTATGTTATGCAGTTGGCCATTGTAAATATTGTTTGGCAGTCTCAATAACAAATTATGCTGTCAACATAAGTAAGATATGTGTGCGTGTGGGAAACCTATTTCAGAGGTAAAAGTGCCCTGATTATTGTCCCAGCTTCGTTTTTATTATTTACTTCGACGACGTTCTAAAAGTAACGCGTAGCGCACGACCCGGTGAACAGAGTTCGGGTGCGTTGATCTGCGTAAATTGTTGGCTAATAGTTTAAATCATGTCCAGAACATGCCCAAGTCCTGAGTGGCAATATGTCCACGAAAGGTATAAGCATGTGTCTTTTACAACTCGAGGCACTGGCATGGTAGGATCAACCTGTCGACTCAGTTACACGTACATTATTTCTAACTTCCTGGTACTCGAACTCGGGGTATTTACCCTACTTGTCGACTCGAGTCACAGGCGCTGACTTGAATCGGACTCGAGTCGCACAGTTTGTTGAATTGCGACTTGACCTGAAATTCAGATAGATGATTCGGGACTCGACTTGCACTAGGAGGTCGTAGACTTGAGACTTGACTTGACTTGCAGGTCAAAAACTTGATACTTCCAACAATTCTCAGAGCTGTCGGAAATGTTTTTTCTTTCAAGTCGTCAGCATGCAATCCATGTCAAAAATCAAATATTATGTTTTTGTATATACAAAGGAGTGAAGTCCCAAGCCATCCAAATCAAGCCTCCAATATATCTCCATTCAATTAAACGTGCTACAACCGTGTATATTTTATACAGGTACGAATTGAACTAACAAATATGAACTCTTTTGTTGACAAGTCTCAAGAAAGTCCCAAGTCCCAAATGCTCGAGTATTTTAAAAGTGCGACAAGTGTCGTAGGCCTACATGAGGAATTGAGTCCCTAGCTCTGTGTATTTGTGATTAATTAGCCAAGATACATTTCATTTGATGGTTGTGCACAGCATATAATTCCTTGGCCTCCCCTTTGACCTCCCCTTTGACCTCCCCTTTGCAAGATCCTAGATACGCCACCGGCTGGCAGATTGGACTTACTTCCTGGTGAAGGCAATCACTGAAATAGGCCAACATGCCTATTTTAGGCACAACATTAGTAACTGAGTTCTGTTCACCTCACCCCCACTCCCACCAGCTTGTGATAACCTGTCGTATGTCAATACAATGACGCAGTTGGACTATGTGATCAATCGGTGTCGAAAGTTTACGCAGCCAAACCCTTAGTTGTGCCTTGTTGTAGGGAGTAGCGAATAATCCAATGCGTGCACCCTTTGCTCATTACTGTAAGTAGGCTATTTATAACAGAAACACAGCACACGCACATTTATCAATATGAAACATTCCCGACTGAAACATTATTTGTGGTAACATACAATTATTCAAATCAGGTATGTTTGTTTGTTTGTTTGTTTGTTTTCTCAATTGGTTGTCTCAAAATGCTATTTCACTACCACACAAGCTACATTAGAATGTGTTAAACGGCTCCACATGCGCTAGCTACCAAGTTTAATAGAGCGTGTGACACGACACAGAAAAGCGGCGCTCTCAAATGGGGGCACAGGCGACGATAGGTAGCTAAAACGCCTATAGACATTGCATATATCGTGACACTTTATTAAGTGATATGGTTAGCCTTCAGTCGCATGTCAGGAACTCATTTATTAGACAGAGCTACTCGCAAACTCACCTGGTAAACGACACGCCAATAAACTATGATATTTGTATACGCACTACACTGGTTGGCTGCAAGTTATTTACTAATAAACTTTGTCGTAGGCAACAAGGCAGTAGTGAACTGTTCGCAGAGCTTTGACCTGAACAGTAAATTAACGCGTCTTGTTCACTCTCGCGTGTCGGCAGTCACGAGTGTGTGCCGTGTGAATGGTCATGCGCCATTGTGATTCTGTGAGAGTAGGTGGAACGGCGGGTCAAATATTGGCGGGGGGATCTATAGTCAGCTTCTAAGTAGGGTGATATATGTTGAGGAGACGGTTATCAAAAAAGCACAATGTTCTTAAATTACTATAAATAGTTTAGTCCCGGGTGACACCAAGACATTGACACGAGATTGGCACACATTAATTTATTGTATCTCATAATAAGTGTATATTATCTAAATTATTATCACTTCACATGTACATCGAAGAACTATTCATTGAACATGTCCTTAACCTTGGAATTGCTTAGAGTTGAAGAATACGCCAACAATCACGTTTGCTTTATATTAATTATATGAACGTAACATTACGTAAATCAAACACATAAACACATCTCTGTGAACGATGTGCAGCTGTAAGCTTAGTGCGTGTGACATTATTTGGTATGTACGTAAAATTACGTAAAGCAAACAAATATACACCTATGTGGAAGATGTGCATGTGTAAGCTAAGTGCGTGTGCATGTGAATTTTACCAGTGACATTATTTGGTATGTGATTAAAATTTTTGCAAAATGGTGATACAATTATATCTTGGCTGCCATCATCGCAAACAATACGCAACAACACCAGGTGAGTCACATGTCGGGACTTGTATGTCTGAAGAAAACCATGTGGGTGATAATTATTTTAACATGTGATGATCCAATGTGAAACAAATTGTTCAGTCCGCATGTTCAGTCACGCGTCTCGATAGCCATGTGTGTTGAATGTGGGAACCATTGTTCACTACGCCCACCACTGTGATTCTGGTGGGGTACAACGATGAGACAAATCATTGTTACAAAACAATCCATATTCATTTCAGAAACAAAATCGACACACACCGACATCCAGGAAAGGAAATTAGAAACATTTGTCTTCGGAATCAAACGCAAAACAGAGAGTTCACATCTACCTAATAGTCTTAGCAGATCAAATTAATTGTCCACACAGGGGCAAATACGTAATATGCATTTGACTCATAAACTAGGTCGTCCCTATTTAAATATTGCTAAAATTGAGTTACAACAGAATTACTAACATTTCAAATTCTTTTAAAGCGAGTGGTTTTAAACTAAATCATGCAACACCAGTGTGCATTGCAATTTGTAATTGCTATTAACGAAATAAGAACACATGCAGCACTTAGATCATGCAACACATAACTCCATATAAATATGTCAGGGACTCGAACCAGGAAAGACAGTCAATGTGGGATGGGACAAGACTCAATGACCGAATGGAGCAAATACCAAAGACTCAATGACCGAATGGAGCAAATACCAAAGACTCAATGACCGAATGGAGCAAATACCAAAGACTCAATGACCGAATGGAGCAAATACTAAAGGCTCAATGACCGAATGGAGCAAATACCAGACTCAATGACCAAATGGAGCAAATACTAAAGATTCAATGACCGAATGGAGTCTTTGGTATTTGGGAATTATGAAGGAAGGGACTGGGAAGGCTGGACTAAGGGACGGGGAAGGTGAGAAGAAGGGGTCTGAAAGTCGGGAGGAAGGCTGGAGAAGGCCTTTGGAGGTGATGTGACGTGGAAGGCGGGAAGAAGGCATATGGACGGCGGGAGGCAGGGATGTAGAAACCGTGAGGGAAGGATGGGGAAAGCTGAAAAAATTGGGAAAGATGAAGGAACGGATAGGGAAGGCGGGAAGCATGGATGGTGAAGGCGGGAAGAAAGGATGGGAGAGGCGAGAAACAGGCATTGAGAAGGCCCGATTGAGGGATGGAGAAATCGGTAGGAATGGATTGGGAAGATCGGAGGAAGGGATATAAATGATGCGGAAGGCGGGAGACAGGAATGGGGAAGGTGGGAGGAAATGTTGGAGAAGGGATGCAGGGAAGGGGAGTTCAGGATGAAGGGAGTCAGGATGGAGATGGCGGGAAGAAGGTATGTTGAAGGATGGTGAAAGGAATTGGGAAGGTGGGAGGAAGGGATGTGAAAGTTGGGAGGCAGGGCTGGAAAGTGTGGCAGGCAGGGATGGTGTACGCTGGAGGAATGGACGGGGAAGTCTGGAGAAAGCACTTGGACTGCAGAAAGAAGGTACAAGGAAGGGAACGCAGGAGGAAGGGATCGTTGCAAGATTATAGAGTTACAGTAGGATGAAGAGGGAGAGCGGGTGTGTGACGACTGGTGACCGATAGAAGGAGGACAGGAGAGACGTCAATCAGAGTGGAAGTAGACGGCAGACGGAATGTATTAAGAACACAAAAACAAACGAGAGATGGCCGAGAGATAAACCAAGCTACTAACATTGGCATGTGTTTTGCAGTGAGAATGTGGGACGACATTGGAGTGTACAGTGGCCCCTCGTTATTCCCATTACCTTGGATTAATGTTTTTCCATGTAGGTTAATCTCCCTCTTGTTGATATGAATATTACTTCATGATTCACATTGATACACGTATAATATGCTGCTGCATAATGTTTTATTATACGACTGATATAATCAGTGTTTGGCTTTGTACTTCGGAACATCATATAGAAAGCAGAAGCTACGAACACCGAAACTCAGCTACGGCTGATGTTCATAGACTACACCAAGGCATTTGATACAGTCCGACATTGTGGATGTGAGAATCCATGCAGGAATTTGTTGTACCCAAACACCTGGTGTTGCTTGTACGAAACTATCAATTAAATCAACTGGTGTCGTACAAGTAGGCGACGAACAGTCGGAAGAGCGTCCCTTTAAGAAACATGCTAGACAAGGATGTTTACTATCACTTATGCTTTTCTACGTGGTCGAATAGAAAATCATGCGCCTGGTAAGATAAGATATGGGTGTGTCGTTAGAGAAAAAATTTTATGGATCCTTCGTTAGGCAGATGACATCACCCTAATGGAATAAATCTAGTACGGGTGGATGATACTGAGATTGAACTGGTGCCAAAGTTCAAATACCTAAGCTCAATGATTAGAATGAAATACACAACATCAGAAAAAAATCAGAGTCATAATAATGGCTACAACGAGAAGCATTACAAGTGACCTTGTTAACATCTGGAAAGACGACGACATAAGTATAAGCTTGAAGAAGAGATTAGTGAACCATTTTGCCTGGAGAGTTGCTCAGTGTGGCAGTGAGTCCTGAACACTCAAGAAAGAGGTTCATAAACGTATACATGCATTCGATATGTGGGTATGGCACATAATTCCCATGATAATCTGAACAGAGAGAAAGACAAGTAGTAGGAGTTAAGAAAGAAGAAGGTCTGTTTTGTTTCATCATTAGAAGAAAACTGTGTACGTAGGGCCGTTGGGAAAGAAGAACAGATAGTATGTTACCTACTAGCATATAACCAGAACTACGAGGACAAAACCGAAGTGGTAAGGAAAATTAGAAGGATTGACAACATGAAGCATTGAACAGATGGTTGAATCGAAGTGGCTTGAGATATTACGAAGAGACTCCAACGGCTTAACTGAGGCTATGGCTATACAAGACGAAAATATAATTAATTAGGTGTCAAATAATTAAAATAAGATGAATAGCGTCCATGATATAATTAACTAGCCGAGTTTTTGGGCGTTGCACGAGGAAAGGCTCCCACTACAACAGCATATGATGTATTGTAGCAGCCAGTGAAATTTCAGTAGGGCAATGCCAATGTTAAAGATAGATACGATTTCCTGCCCCAAAAATAATGTACTACTGCCGGTTTCACGACGCGTTCGTAACGAACGAAGGAACTGGTGTGGATGTTTGACGTTGATCACTTACCTCAAAATAATCGTATAAATCACGCATAGCGTCGCAAATACCTGTACGCATCTACGAGCTACTGTTGTTCCGAGTTACGTAATTTACGTCGAACATTCCTTCGTAATATGTCAACCCCGGAGGAATTTCGATTTGTTTTAATATACGGACCTCTGAATGGAATTCCGAGCACATCAACAAAATGACATACCGTACATACGAAACTGGTGGTATTGCTAGGGACAAACAAACAAACAAAAAACAATGTTCCACAGTATTTTGTCTTTGTTTTAATCAAAACCTACGTTCTTACGGCAATATATATATATATATATA
>SDWI01000762.1:248005-261367 GCA_009193005.1 Lamellibrachia luymesi | reverse complement strand
ATACATATGTGATCTTGAATGTCTCAACGGTGGTACATGCATTGCTGGTAAATACAAAGAACCAGGGTGTCTCTGTTACAAGGGATACGAAGGTCAACGATGCGAGAACAAATTAGGTAAGATATATGTGGCGTGAGGCGTAACAGGTCCCTGATACAAATATGCCAAAAATAAGCAGTTTATATAATATTATGACGTGTGATTAAACGTGAGCTGCGACGACACATAGTGCTTCGCAAAGATTGCTCTGTGTCATCAGTTCAAAGGACAATGAACAGAAAAGGTCAGTCAAACTTAGATAGGTTTGTTAAAAACAGCTAAAACAGAATAACTCCTCGCGAGACCGATTAGCGAGGACAACATGTGGCTACGATTGTGTGGTAGAACAGGAATTGGTTCCAATTCTCCGACAGTCGGTGTGATTTTCGAAGCTGTTGCCAGCCAGCGACCGTCACGACCTCTAGGTGTTGCACTCGTCCGTGACCTTTTATCAAAGGTCACATGGGGTTCGGCTCGCAGTGTCTAGAAACGTCGCTCGTGTAAAGGCACACATGAGTATGTACAGTCTATAAATGTTTTTATATACATTATTTACTTGATGCTGTGTTTTCAATTATATTGCTTGCACGTTATCCCCGTGTCTTCCACACACAGCCAGCCAATTTCACAAGTGCATCTTAGATCAACTATATATAACTATAATATTATAATGTGCCGTGTGTTTCAGCCAAGAAGAAGTCTACTCTTGTCATCGGCCTCGTTGGCTTTTTCCTTCTTCTGTTACTGATTGTGGGGGTTCTAGTTGTCATGAAACTACGGCAGATGAAGAAGAATAATCAGCGCCAGACGGCACCGAACGATTCATTAGAATCGCCGTACGAATCCGTCGTGGTGCCGTACGCCACCTACAATGGACAGGGCGTGTGCATGTCTGTGGGAGTCCCGCCTGGGGCCAACCCGCAGGGAGCCGCAGCGGCAGGACCGTTGCCGATGAAGGCGCCTGAATACCCAGAGTCCCTGCCGCCCGCCTACGACAGCGCCGGCTACGACATCCCTGTCTACGGCGCTAACCCAAGCGACTTCCAGTCGATTCCATTGGAAGGAGCCACAGCGTCATCCAACGCCGCTGCTCCGCCCAGCGTCGTCCCGTCGCAGCCTGACGGTAACAACGACAAGTAGATGAAGTGTGATTTAGCGTGTGAATCGTAGCGTCTCAACATCTGTTCCGTCTGTTGGACGGTTCCGTCAAATTTTAACACTAACACTAACACATGTGCAGCATCTATAGCACGGAGATGGCAACATACATTTTCATGGGCAAACACAATGTACCAACAATTTACTTTTAAACAGCTGTGACGGAACTACAGAAGAGCGCTCACATTTTACATAGGCTGAAGTACTCAGATTAGTTATTCTGCTTACCTAAATAAAAAAATTATTTTGTACAACGAACATGCAAATCTACAGTCTCGTACATGCCACTAGATAAGGGCCTACATGTGTTAACTGCACTACCGTTGGTACAAGAGCACTTGCACAAATGCTCGACCAGCGAGCTAAGCCGTATTGAATTTGTGCCTGTCAAGCTTTGTCTGTACCGCATTGTCATACGCCGTTGTGCGTATTAAGAACATAACCTAGATGCAGTATTACAGCGCTGTAGAATGTATTATGTCAAGAGAGCTTCTGTGTTAATTCCAGAAAGAATACAGGACATGACCAGCCAATCACAGAGAGTGTGACTGGTGGATATATTAGCTGAACAAGGGAATACTGGTTGTATTTACGAATGCTTTTTTCCAGTGCAAACGATTAAAATAAATGGCTAGCACCGATATTATGCACATCACGTGTCTAACAGTGTGATTGTAAACACAGCATGATGTTATGTCTTTTACATGTTAAATATGTAAAATACAAAAAGTATTGCATATATGTATATCAATTAATGACATTTTCATTAATTGACATTAATTGTGTATGTTTGGTTTCCTGACATGCCGCACACAGAGAGGATTTTACCTGATATAGTTTGGTGGGCAGAAACGTCTCAACAGGGCATGCTGTTCCATGAAGTAGTTCACTACAAGTCAGTGTTTTCGACTGGCACTTATACTAGTGTTGTTCAGACAGGCGCATCACAAAGTGCCAGTGCTTTGGATAATGATCAATACTGTGTGTGTGGGGGGGGTAGTGATGATAGTAGAAAGACGACCTGCTGTGATAATGAGAACTGTAGTGTACAGTGGCATCACGTTCAATGTCTTAAGTTGAAACGTGTTCCAATAGGTAAATGGTATTGTCCACAGTGCAGAGATGGAAGTGCGAAGAAGCAAAAATTGGCAGTCAAGTGAAACAATGGGTAATTTAGTGAAGATGTATATACCTCTAGTCTACTGATGTTATTCAGTGTTAATGTCATAGTTTACATAAATCGTCTTTCCTTACTAAGCTTTCTAGTTTGTTCATCTTGATTGCATAGTATTTTCGGCGTTTTACGAAACGCTATATTCTTAATAAGGCTTGCACGATTGGCGCAAACATCTACCCCGCATATCAGCAACTTGTTTACTTCGTTGTTAGAAATTAAAACGGGGCAGGTAGCCGTGCTTGGCAATTCCAATTCCGTGACGTCAAATGAAATCTAAAACGGGGCACGTACGCATAGTGCTTGGCAATACCAATTCCGTTACGTCACATTAAAACTAAAATGGGACACGTACCCTTAGTGCTTGGCAATACCAGTTCCGTGACGTCACATGAAAACGAGCAATACAATTAAATGTAATAAGAGATAATAAGATATAAAACATGTAAGTGTAAATATATAACTATAACAATAATCGGTGAATGCATTATTAGAAAAGATATGGCTAATTTTAACGTAAACAGTAACATAACGTAGACAGTAACAGTGAGTCTGTGATACAGATAGAGTCCGACAGGTATTTCGACAGGCGCGGTGCCGTCACGGAGAAACAACGTCGACCGTACCGTTCCACGTTATGACGTGGCACAGTGAGTACTGAGTACGTTGTCGTTAGCGGAAAGAAACCGACGCCCTGCGGTATACGGCGAGATCATGTCAACAATGCACGCGGGCGAGACTGCGGAACGCGCGCTTTGTCAACTAAAGAGTCTTGTAATTGAAGTGACAAGTGACAAGGAAGTGACAAGGCGCGTGTTCGATCGTCTCGCACGCACGGGTCGTCAAGCATTTTCGAATGTTTGCGGTGTTGTGCATTTGAAAATTCGCCCCCTGACAAATGCGCGCAACTTGTGTCACATTAAGGTGCACAGAAAACAATTGCCTTTGTCATGGCTTTAATCAACGGTAGGTGTTGGTGCGTCATCCATCTTTGAACGCCTATTGGGCATAGCTCAATGCGTCGGATAGCTTCCTCTACTTCGTAGGGTTGATCACAATGTATATATTAAGTACTGTTTTGTCGAAAATGGCGCTAAGTAACTTGCACTAGATTGTGGACAACAGGGGGCCAAGAAATGACCTCTCCGGGTCGCCCCCAAAAAGCTGTCGTTGACGAGCGGTGGCATCGCCGATTTTTATCCCCATCGTCCTGTTCGATGGGAAAGAATTCATCCGTGCTAGCACCGAGTCTCATACGCCGATCTAATACATCTGGTGGAGTAGAGTGATGTGATCCACGGTGTCGAATGCCGCAGTAATGTCTATTAGAGCGAGTACTTATGATGTCGTCGTGGATACACACAAGGGAAGTTTCTGTGCTGCGATGTGGGCAATAGGTAGACGGAAACGGGTCGAGCTAGTTATTATAGTCGACTTAGAACGGCAGTTCGGCCGCAACATGTTGCTCAGACAACTTACACAACGCTTCGGTTAAAAATATGGCGGTAGTTCCTAAGTTAATTCGCATTAAGACACATCTTCCCCATCCCTGCCTCCTGCCTTCCCCATCCCTGAATGCAGCCTTCCCCATCCATGGCACCCACATTCTCCATCCTTGCCCCTGCCTTCCCCATCCCTGTCTTCAACCTACCCCATCCTTGCCACCCGCCTTCCCAATCATTGCTTTCCCAGTCCCTTCATCCCGCTTTTCCCGTCCCAGCCTACCGCGTAATTTTCTTCCGCCTTCTTAATCCCTGCTTCCCACCTTTCTCACTACTTCCTCCCGACTTCCGCGTCCTTGCTTTCAGCCTTCCCCATCCTTGCACCTTCCCTCTCTCTGCTTCCCATTTTCCCCATTCCATCTCCCACATTCCCCATTCCATCTCCCTTCCTGCCTCCCGCTTTCCCCGCCCCGCCTCATCGATGGTGTGGCTAACTATAATCATCGAATGTTGCGAGTAACCGCAACACGCACATTCGTTAATAACGTACATTCGTTAATAACGTACAGCAGTACGTATTAGTTGGTGGTGGCTTGTTAGTGAATACATGCAGCAGTGGCGCCATCTAAAGAGTGAACTGGATATTAATTCACATTGATGCTTTCTATACAAATTGTTTTAGAACTGTATTTTACAATTGTTTTAAAATGCGAATACCGTATTATTGGCGTTTCTGCA
This sequence comes from Lamellibrachia luymesi, assembly GCA_009193005.1. NCBI lineage: Eukaryota > Metazoa > Annelida > Polychaeta > Sabellida > Siboglinidae > Lamellibrachia > Lamellibrachia luymesi. The sequence goes on along the minus strand of SDWI01000762.1, from coordinate 256,816 downwards.
TTTCGCTCGCATGTCATTTCCTTCTTGTGTTTTTATTTGATATAATATTTATATTTTAGTATTTGAATAAATTGATGAGTACACATTTTAACCACATGTTGTAGGTTTGTATTCATGGTTGCGTATGAGCAGGAGGGTGGCGGTTGTTGGCTGTGCTATTTGATGAACAATATGTGTATTAGCTCATGTGCCACATCACGTATTGGCGGTGTGTGTGGTCTGAACCAATACGAAGCACTATGCGTTTTCTTATGCGACGACCTCTAAGGGTGCAACGTAGTTCATGTGCCAAAGAATTGATGTTAACAGTAAAACAGCCATCAACGTCGTCAGACAAAATGAAACACAATACTCTTCAACCATGGCCAAGCATTAGTAGATGGGAACTGTTGACTACAAAGCAACACTTTGTTGGATGGGCCCAAAGTGACACTTTATGTCATCAAAAGGACACCTTCGTCTACAAAGCACCACTTTGTTGTTGGGACCCGAAGTGACATTTTAATGGTAAACAAATAAATATAAGAGTGATTTTCTTGTGACAAAAAAATTTGTGCAGGCACTTTGAATGATCAACATGGCACAACTGACCACGAATGCACTGTTTACTAATGGGGATAAGACCCACAATGGGCTTATTCAATAACAAAATAAGACAATATTTCATAGAGGCGTAATTTTCCGGAGCAGGGAATTTCTTGGATAGAACGTCAGACTTTTAACTTATTACGTACGTTACACATTGGAATATATACAAAGTGTAATAATGGGTGGATCATTTTACCATAAATTAACTTTATCGAACATATATTTGCGTCACCAAGACACAATTGAATCCTGGATTTAACAAACTGTGCATGGTTTTGTTGAGCAGGTAAGGAGGAAATGTGCACACATTGTTTTCAACAAATGGACAGAACAAGCGTACTAGAGCAAACTGTATGAAATAACAAATAAAAGCGTGGCCAATTTAAATGTAAATTTATCAGCTGCTATCATCTGGCAGGATATGAAAACGTTCTTACATATTGCAGTATTAAGTCTGTCGGACCGTTCAAAGCGCTTTACACTTCATCCCGTGGTGGACCTGTTCATGTCAACACCAATTCGACCTATGTAGGAAACAGTCAGCAGCGCTGCAATTACTGCTAGAAGATTTTTCGTTCATATATATCTGATATCTACCACTGTCTAAATACAAATACTCGTTTATGCAGCATGGTGAATTGAGGCAACGTGGACTGAACGATTTTGCCAAAGCTTCGAAACAGCAGCAATAGGATTCGAACCCGGGTTCTCTCGATGTAGAGGATTCGAAACCACTACACTAGCAGAGCTTCTTAGCACACGAAAACAGGTCGACTGTTCAGATTGTGACACAATCACCACATTTTGCACACATGTGCTATGACACGTTCTAAGACAAATGAGAGGTGGACACCGACGAAATTTGCCTTTCAAAAGGATGTGGCATCATGTTCAAAATGGCCGCAATGAAATTCAGGAATACATTTCTTTGGGCGTATCTTCGCTTCTAATTAAAAATGTTTGTGATTTAAAATGCTAGACTTGGTTCTGGCACATGAAGAATCGATTAAGGTAAACGGTAATGTGATTGGATGATAGCTTAATTTGCATATTTCCTAAATAACACCCATTTTGTATTACACAAAACAATTAGCATTGAAATATGCATCTGCATGAACAATCTTTTTTTATGATGTAGATTGTAAAATACAACTTTTGTTTTACAATATATTCACTGTAATCTAAGATTGATCTTCATTAACTGAAAGCTGACTTTGCATATTAAAGTGGCTGCCACGAAAATCTGACACATCGTACCTTTGGCATATGTCCACTTATAATTAACATATTTTAGTTATTTTAAATGCTAGACTCTAGATCATCATTCTTTATATTAAAAAAAACATTACCACAGTACAGTCTACTATTGATATGACAATGGTTCGCAGGTTGTCTAGCTATTTGGAAACTCACAAAGGTTTTACAAAGTTGAATCATGACAGTTGAGAGAAACACATGTGCTCAATTACACGAGAACACGTGTGCACAGTCTCGTCTAAATTATATTGACTCGTTGCATTACTAATTATGTTCCATTCTTTAAGATCTCCCTTGCATCAGTGACAAATTCCACTCAGTGTCAATGGGTTATTTATAGTGCGCCGCCATCTTGGCACACACACACACACACACACACACACACACACACACACACACACACACACACACACACACACACACACACACACACACAGCTCGGTGCAGCTGAGTTCGTTAACCTTGCATTTGCAGAGAATCAGATAATCTTACATACTTTGGTACACCCACAGCGAATGAGCTCATGAAAAGCCCTTGATGCATTCGGCAGTGTTGTCCTATATGGATGCCATCGATGTTCTGCTATCTTCCATCCCCATTCCAGTGGAATAGTGAGTAATGTGTTGAGCGTGGGTGTTTGACTGCACATTTGTCCACGTTGATACTAGGCTCGTTTGCAATGTTCCAACAGCGATGCCTCCGTGTGATGGATGTTTTTTTATGGATCTTGAGCACTGTGCGAACAAACGTTTCCTGGCTTCATTCACAGTCTCCGGTCCACATGTTCTACTGTAAAACAATACTGTGAATATCTGGATGGTTTCCAGTCCAGCTAAATGGAGCTGGGCCGGTGCTGCAGTAAGATTCAGAAGGGATTCTGTCAGTGGCTCAAACATTTTCCACACGTCCCAGCACATTTTCTGTCCCCGTCCTGTGAGAGATGAAACAGTGGCAGACCAAGTAAAGCTGTGGACTAGCGGAAGAGCTGCTGCCTTATACCGCACAACATTTGATGCAATTTTGTGAGCCCCTATGTACCGGAATGTCTTCCCAGTACAAAAGGCGATCCACAGCTCGGAAACATCCACTGGAATGACTACTGAAAAGGCCAGTACTACTACGACAGTGTCCACCTTTCCAATGGTAACTTTCCTGTATCCTCTACACAGTCAGCTACATGTATTATTATCCTAGGGTCCACCTCCTCGTGGGTGCATGGCTCTAGTTTGGTTGTGTCCTTGTTGACCCGCGTGAATTTCACACTTGTGTCAAACGTTGACACCAGCTCCTTCCCATCAGGTGGTGTTTCCTTTCCGATGTGTTCGGCCATGAAGTTGAACAGCTCTTTCTTGTTGGAATCAACTTGGAGGAACGACGGTTCTACCTTATGTCCAACCTACTGATATTCTGCAAACGTAGTTAGGTGTAGGGCATGAATACGCACATTGTATAGTCATTGAAGTTGGTCCTGACAACTTTAGGTGGTAGCATGTGTACGATACCAGCACGATCCAACACTTCAGCACCACAACATTGACACAATCAGGAACTACTTGGTCTGGTGTTGTTGATTTTAGGCATCCAACAATACCTGGCTTTGTGTAGTGTCGCAGACTTCCCATGTTTGAGAGTGATGGGGGCAAGCCTAGTTTTAATGGGCGATTTCCGCTGCGTGACTGGCAAGAAATGTACAGTCAAGAGAACAAGCTTCTGCTTGGGACCTTCTCTAGTGTGTTGTCCCGAATAGGTTAGGCGCTGCTTGAAAGCATCCAGAGAGGGAGCTTTTATAAATGTGGCCGGAAGGCCATTCCAGGAGGCTTGTTTGGCTATGAAGGAAGACTGCTGGTATGCCAGGATTCGTGACCGCAGGTGCACCAGTTGGAACGGGTGTCAGCTGTACCCTTAATATACGTGTTCTGGAGCGCAGTGTGTACATGCTGGTGATGTATGTTGTGTGGCAGGGACGTCTACTAGGCTGTTGTGTATCCTGTGCATCGTAGTGAGCCTCGCCATGCATTTGCGCTGTTCTAAGGACTGCCACTGAAGTTGTTATAACATTCTGGTTGAGCTGCCCAGGCGCCACAAAACACAACCACTCACTCATATGTTAATCAGAACGCATATGAACCCTGAACCGTCGCTAGACTTGCTATTTTGGCCGGTCTACTACAAATAATAACAACCCTTGCTGACGTCAACACTGCACTAGCGTGCTATTCGAAGAGTGTTGAAATGAACCTACAGTAAAGCGGCCTGTGCAGTCACGCGTGTCGGCAGCCGCGCGTGACAACAGCATGAACCGTTGTGTGCTCCACCCGCCACCGTAATTCACTTAGGGGACTTTCTTCATGTCCCGTGGTCCAAGGTTGTCGCATAGAGCCGCTGTCCAAGTGTGAGGCCATTGGAATAGACGATTATTAGAAAAAGTGGCAGAATGGTAAATTACTATAAATAGTTTTATCTCGGTAACACGTACCACGACACTGGGTAGAGGTAAACTCACATTAATTTATGTTTGCCTGATAATGTATATTCAACATTATTATGAATTCGCATACACTGTGAAGATGAAACAATCGTAGAACTATGTATGTTTTGTTTGAATTGGAATTGCGTCACGTCGAACCTTACTTGTGACATTATTTGGAATACTGTTAAAATTGTTTGCACAATTATGATACTACGGTGTGTTTTGGGTGGAATCTTGGCTGCCGTTTTCGCAGAAAGCGTATACCAACATAAGATGAGTAACGAGTCAGGACTTGGTGACAGTATGTCTAAAGATATTTGTTTGGGTGATAATTATGTTTGCATCCGCTCGCAGAAACAAATCGTACACTACTGTTGACTGTTCAGCCAAGCGTGTCGTCAGCGTGATCGGAGCCCAACACTGTAATTCCGACAAAGGGAGGAAGTGTTACGCTAAGCCAAATGCTTTCTCTCTTCCAAAATAATCCATATGATAAAATAGGGAAATAGGGGTGAGACACAAAAATGTAGTGCACAGTTCAGAGTCTGATGTTTTAAGCACAACACAACCATTTTTAATACTTGGTTAATTGTGCAATATACTTATGAATCACACACCACCTAGGATTCAAAAAAAAAACTTAATAAAAACATACAAATCTATGATCCACATCTCCGCTCATATAACTACGTTAATCATGATATAGTGGCGTCACCTGGCGAATACCATCCAAACATTGCAAAGTTGTTCTAAAAATAGTGATTGGGAGTAGTCGTTAACTCAAATTAGGAACCAGCAGCGCATTGACAAGACGATTTTGAAAAAGAATATTTCTATCCCAGGCCACGATAAAGTATGCATAGTTGGAGATAAATGGAGAGAAGTGGAGAGAGCGGGACATATGTAGAAAGAGACGAAGAGAAGGGGAAGGAGAGGAGAAAGAGAGAGAGAGAGTCCGTGAATAACTGTGATAAAAGGACATCCTTTTAGAAGTTACGTTCGAACAATTTTCACACTACAAAAGTAAATTGACATATACGCATTCATCAAAATACCAGTGTCAAAGTTACAAGACAAACACACGTCTGATTGCAGCATGTTTATTAGTATGTGCAAATGCAAATTTTATTCTTCAGCTATGAATATATCCACCAGTCACATTCTCTCTGATTGGATGGTCATGTCCTTTACAACCACTGACACGCGTGAATGACTATTCTTTCTCGAATTAATAAAACACCCGTCTTTACGGGACATATTCTTTCTGGAATACTGCATTTAGGTTGTGTTGCCAATACGTACAACGGCGTGTGATAACGCAGTGCAGGCACATACTTGATAGGCACACGTGCAATTCGGTTCAGTTCGCTGGTCGAGCATTTTGTTTAACTACTATTGTACCAATGGTGCCGCAGTTAACCCATGTAGGCCCGTGTGTAGTCGGACTTGCACGAAACTGTAGAGTTGCAAGTTCGTTGATACAATATACATTGCTAAGTTGATCAACTAATATGGTTTTTAGACATATGCTTAAAGTGAACACCCTTTTGTATTTCAATCGCAGCTATTTTAAGAAAATTGCTGTTACATTGTGTTTGTCTATAAAAAAAATGTGTGTTGCCACCTCCTGTGTTAGTGTATTGAGTAAATGTAAATCCACATATGTACGTGACGAATACAATCAGTCAGCTGTGGTACTTAAAACTACAGTTTAACAAGTATCAGGATGTGCGTAGAAACGTTACATAAAGCAAGTCTACGTATGACAATCTAGCCAAATGTTCAGATGACAGAGTTTCATATAGATACATATGTCATTTAAACCTAATTTGAAGTCATAGCCTTTTACAAAGAAAGTGAGAATTTCACAAAATCATTTTGACTAAGTCATATTTCATCTACTTGTCGTTGCTACTGTCAGCCTGCGACGGAGCGACGCTGGGCGGTACAGTGGCGCTGGCCGGCGCAATGGCTCCTTCTAGTGGAACCGACTGGACGTCGCTGCTTGGCTTGACGCCGTAGACAAGGTTGGCGGCAGAGACTCCGTGTATGGACGTCGGCAAAGACAACGCTGCCAAGCTGCGGCTCCCTGCGGGTTGGCCCCAGGTGGCGGGACTCCCGCAGACACGTACACGCCCTGTACGGCACCAAGACGGATTCGTACGGCGACTGTAATGACTGGTTCGGCGGCGTCTGGCGCTGTCGCAGCTTATTGGCGAGCAGAGCCCCCGCAATCACCAGCAGAAGCAGGAAAAAAGCCAAAGAGGCCAAAGACGAGAGTTGACTTCTTTGCTGAAACACACGGCACATTATATACTACACTAGCTCATCAACCTTGCAATGGTGAAATCGGCTGGTTTCTCGTCCGACCAAATATCTGCTATCTTAACAATGTGCTTTGTAAGACTGCGAGTCAAATGATTGAACGTATGCACACGACTCGCTCGCAGAGCGTTGTAACCTAAATGTTCAGCCTCCACGACGATCCACGATGCGAAGAAAAAACATGTCCACGACGTTTGTAGACCTGTCGTGAGACGAACCACACTACACGGCAATCCGACCGTCGAGTTGAGTCGATTTGGCGAGCTATTGATATCAGGTTATTAAATATTTGGAGTAAGCTGTGGTCGGTTTATGGACTTTTATGAACACTAAATCATTTTCCTTCCGAGGGATTCACATGGAAAACTAACACGTTCCCGAACTTTACCAGAAGGCTTTTAAATGCCTAAAATTAATGCTTATTAAATAATAGTAAGTGTAGCACTAGAAAACACGTTTCCTCTTTAATATAACAATTATGAACGTTTGGGAATAATGAAATGATGGACCAGATGTCTTACCTTGCAGTAGTCAACGCAGAAAATAGTACAAACGTGTAAAATAGACACAGACAAGGAAGCACTGACAGGAATCGGAACAGTTATGCCTTGTGCAAATACGTCTTCATTTATTTATTACCTGGATGTTGTAAATCACTCTAATTGGGGGCGCAACCTCTCTGATACTCAGGCTTAACATGACATCAGTTCCATAATATTTACCAGCGTACCTCAACAATATGGACCTGCACACAATAAGCACTTCTGACACAGAACAAGCTTACAAAGTACCATTCCTCGACACCTGCGTGCGTGAATATGCGAGAATGAGGACGGCAACACAGCAAAAGGGAAAACAATTTCGAGGTTAATTTCCATATACAAAAATTATCACGAAGGAATATTATTAAAAATGTCTATTTATTTTTTGAGAAACTGTAATTACAGAATTGATCATCCAAGATACAAATAACTCAGTGTCCAAACTGCTGGTGAGAGACTGGTGAATCTTGAAATCTTGCAGAGATAACACACATGTCAGTGACACGAAATGAGAGGGTACGCACGCCCGCACACCTGCACGTTAGCGCCCCCGCATACACGCACGCATAGCGCACATACACACATGCACAATCACACACACTTCACACACTGCTACAGTTAGTACCATGAGAATGAATATTTAAAAAGATATGTACGCTGTGGAAGATTATTGTATACTTTCAGCATTTGCGAACAGGGCGTCAATTATCCCAAACCGCTTCCCAGTCGGTGAAACTAAGAAGAAGTAACGTCAGTTACAGGCTTGTTAACAAATGCATGTCAATGCATTTGAATGCAAATGAAAATGTTTCATTTGATTCTAATGTCAGGATCTCTGAAGCCATCAACCTATAGACAAGTTGGTGTTTTCATGTTGTATGAATAACAGCTCAGGCATTGACCAGTTGACACACAAAGCACTTTTTCAAAGAGCACGTTGTGAAAGTGGATTCACAGGTCAGACAATGATTTCATAGGGTACTGCTCATTACACAGCACTTGCTTCCAAAGGCATGTTGTGAACTCGGGAAAGTGAATCTAACAATAATAATTATTCAAAGAATTTCGCAAGCATTTGATTGTACATTTGTTTGTGCATTTGACAAATCAAATGTTTGTGGGTCACATTGAAATGCAAATGCAAATGTTTAAGGTACGCATTGAAATGCAAATGCATAATAAATTTCATAGGCATTCAAATGCTCAACATTCAAACGCGCATTCAAATGCTAAACATTCAAATGCGCATTCAAATGCATTTGCAGTTGTTAACAAGCCTGGTCAGTTCAGGAAATTGTTTTTTACACAAAGTTTTTGTTTATATACATGTGCACCGACTAATTCACAAGCGAACGTACCACAACAGTCAGATAAACACTAGCATTTGAAGCTATGAGCACCACAAATCTGATCATGGATGCTGAACATGTTGTTCGCAAACTATTGTGGATTCTGTTTTATCTGTATTCAACTTCAACAAGTCTCAGATTAACTGTCCAGTTGTGTTCATTGCCAATGCGACAGTTCAATTGTTGCATTCAATTACACACGCACACACACACACACACACACACACACACACACACACACACACACACACACACACACACACACACACACACACACACA
>SDWI01000762.1:224313-236769 GCA_009193005.1 Lamellibrachia luymesi | reverse complement strand
TTGTGCACGACGCAATCACAACAGCTGGTGGTGTGTGCCAAATGCCAGTAACCAAATCAATGCTTTCCTATGCACAGGGAGCACGACAAAGGTACATGGCGTACTTGGAGGCTGAGAAGGAGAAAGTTCTGAAACAACACATTGAGCAAAACTTCAACTCGAAGTGAAAGCATGAGTGTGAGGAAGCAGAGAAAAGAGTCGGCGCAACCAGGACATAGCAGCACTGCTGAAGTCAGCTGATGAACTGGCAACCAGTGCTGAGTTGACAGGAGACTTGACACTCCATTCAAAATCCAATGCCATGCGAAAGAGTGCAACAAACAAATCGCAAGCACTGAAAGACCTGCAGTGATTACTGTAACTGATGGCAGATGTTAAACTGTACGTTGTCCGTTTCCAGTTTGCAGTATTAAATTTTTAACATTAAATGGCCTTGAAGTTTTCTTTCCTAAGCCTTGAAATAGCCTTGAATTTGGTGTCTATCATGGTGTATGGACCCTGAACTTGGGAGGTGAAAACTATACCTGATACACTTTCTCCCCTGGTTGGTTCTAGTACGTGTTGAGTAAGGAAGCTATCCTGTATTAAAAAAAATTGTTCCTCACCCCCTGTTAAAATATTCCATTATTATTCCCTTTACTCACATCCTTTGCATTCGATCGATGAAATAATTGTTAGTGGATTAGAATATTGGGCACTTGTCTAGAATCCGGGCCCACCTCCATTCTGCCATTATAAGGATACAGAAATAAAAAAGTTTACTTAATGTCCTTGTTTCCCAGATAAGTCCATTCCCATTGTACAACTGCTGCTGGGAAGTGGCGATGAAACTGTCGCTAAAACTTCTGAAGCCTCCATGGATGAAATTCCAATGGTTGTGGTGGTCAACGACATCCAGCAGAAGAAGACCTTCATGGATAAATTGAGGTACGTTTGTATAGTAAAAGCAATTCACAGATGGATGTAATTAGGCAGGCATTTGCTGTCTTTGTGTACCTTTTCGAAAGTATTCCCGCCCTGGCATACAGCCTAATTTTTTATGATTATCCATGGCTATTTTGTAGTCGCTATGATGTAGGCCAACACAGGGAATTCGTCGGAATGTGGGAAGGACGATTCAGCCGGATGATATGTAGCATTATATACAAGGTCTACATTTCATGCTTGTGCCCAATAAATAACACTATTTAGGGTGTATATAAGTTCTAGAGTCTTTAATTTATCTTCACGTTGCCAGTAGTCTTATTGAGGGTTTATTTGTATAAGTTAATTTAGTGTTTACAATTATGATTTCTAATAAAAAATGAGCACATGAAATTATTTGAATTTGTAACTTCGCAGAACAAAAAAAAATAAATTCACAAGTAAACCCCATGCAACACTACACTTATAAATGATCGTTGTCATGTGCGATCATGACCCTCCATTTCGCACCATCCCAGGTTTCTTCAAACAGTCATATTGTGCGCCTTCCTACCCAGGCTGTTAGACCTTCGAGGATTTCAATTGTATGCAGACGTCTGCCACTTTTCTTGATTTGTTTACCTTTTCGGATTTTGCACATGATCTTCCTTTTTGCGTTTGCTGTTTTAAGAATGGCCTAATTACTTTTCTTTTCTGTCCATGATACTCTGAGCATGCTTCTCAAGAACAACATTTCCATAGCTTCTGTGGCCTTTTTTGCTTGTTTAGTCTTTGACCATGATTCACTCCCATAAAGCAGTATGGGCTTCATATAGCATTGCACGACATGTTTCCTCACTTCATACCTGTGTTAGTATTGATCTCATCATTGCATCGTCGATCCGAAGGTAATAATGATCCAAGATAATTAAACTTAGGACAAGCCAATTTACTACAATGTTGCATGTTGGTGTATAACTGGTATTGTGAGCATATTTATCAGTGCTATTCAATGCTGTTCAAACTTAACAACACATATGGTCTTGCGATTTTACCCGTATGTTTACTTTTCAGCAAAGATGGTGAAACACACACTGAATTGGTAACTATTTTATGGATTTTTACCACTTAAAATGTAATTAGTATGCCGAGTTGTGTCATTGCGTTTAATACTGTTACATATCTTGACACCCTAGACATATGATCACCTATTTTCCTGACTATATGGGCCACTCTCCAAAATTGCCTGACAGTTCGTTTTGAAGTTTCCCCGCCTTATGTGCTTATTTCTTTATAAAAAAATAGTATTAATACATACCACTGGCTTTGCATCAACGAGATCTTTCAGGAAATATATACCTTTCCTCTAGTTGTATGCCAGTGAACGGTCCATGTCCCTTTAAAATGCAAAAGACATGCAAAATAAGCTTTCCCCCAAATTTCAGAAAGCTATTATTTTCAATTCAGTAATGATAATTCAGAAGTTGAAGTGTCTTATTTTAAAGTAAACTTTCAATTACATGTCACAAACTATAACTGAGGCCCCTACTGCACCTAAACAAACTTATTTTGTTTATAAATTAACCCATTTTTGTTGTCACAATATGGAGCATTGCCGTAACGCGGGACGGACTTTAAACATGGCACATCCATCGATAAAAACTTTTCAAAATATTTTATATGAAAGTGGTATTTCTGACGTTTGGCACTTTCCTAATGTCGTCAATCACAAATGGCTAAATAACTGTCTTAAAATCAGACTTCATGACGAATATATTCAAACATGGTCATCAAATGTATTTCACAATGATAAATGTATTACCTATAGAATATTTAAATAAGTATTCGAGTTTGAATCATACTTGCAAATGTTACCAGAGAGATTAAGACTCAATTTAGGCTGGGTAACACCAAACTGCAACAGGCAGATGGTTCAATATTTATATAAATGAAAGGAATTGTGCTTTGTGTAATAGAAATGAAATTGGGGGTGAATTTCATCTATTGTTTCTATGCGACACTGAGAAATAGATTTTTGACAATATGTTTTATTAATCACCCTAATTCTTTCAAGTTCTCTGGGTTGTTTAATATCCATTGTTTAAATAAACTAATAAGAATTTGCAAGTTGATCATAATAATTATTGGTAAGCAGGCATGGGTTAATTTCATTTGTTAATTGAATTAACTCAATTAATTTAATTTACTGTTAATTTAATTTAATTAATTAACTGTTCCAGAAAGGCTATTTTAATTTAATTAATTAACTAACCAAAACCAGTTAATTTAATTTAATTGACAAATTCCCAATTAACTTTCAATGAAGTGATCATTTAACAGTTGATATTACTAGATAGTTCACAGCCCTGTTATCCAGGCTTTTCCAGAAGGCCATCAGTCTCTAATCTGAGAGGAATCAGGTTCAAATAATAATATTAAATTATTAATGTCAATTTATCGAATGAACCGTCACCGCAATTTATGGATTTTTAGTTTGTGCATATGATATATATATACTCACGATTTGTAACATAAAGGAAAGTTTTTATTAATTCATCTTGAAATATACAACAATGTTGTACAATTATCTTTGGTCATGTGCAGGTGACAGTGGTCAACTTGACAAGCCTTGATTTATCAGCAGCAGTGTACAAAGGTAATAGTTATTGCATCATCATTAGGTGCCATATCTGTTGCGGGCGTAGGCGATCAAGACCCTCCACGATCACAGATGTCTCGTAATAGTTTCGTTATGCTCTCTCCTAGCCAGGTTCCTAGATCATCAAGGATTTTCATACTTTGCCGATCTATGCTTCTTTCCCCTCAATCTTTCCCATTGTCAACAAATGTTGTAGGTTTCTCTTTCGCATCACTCAGTTATTGCATATATACATGACATAGGTAACACAGTTTCAAAGGTATTCGAATACAAATATAAAATGTAACACGCACACATACAAACACAACTATTGTATTTGTGGAGATAATCAGTAATGGTTCTGATACCCTAATATGAGGATACCGATATATGTATATCCAGATGTTCATTTAATATTTGTATTAGCAATACCCGTACTTGTAGTTGAATTGAATTTGTGCTTTCATAATAAGAATTGTTTAGTTGTAGACAAAAGGACATCGATTAACACCGAGAAGATGAAGCACCAACAGGTACAAAGGAATTATAAAGGCAACACGAGGATTACTCATTGAAATACAAACAGTTTCTTCAGTTCCATTTATACTATTACTGTGCATATTGTGACATTTCAACTCAGCCTGGACAACTATTTGTGATTGTGATGTGTTATCTACTTCTGAGTAAGTTATAACAAAATACAACAGCAACATCTCAATACGAAATTATCCCTGGAATATCATTGATCACGTTAATACACTCTGATTGTAGCTCAGCATTGTCGTTAAACGAGCTTCGACTCGACATTTTGTCATACATATAGGAGTAGGATCATACTTAATGGCATGGCGATTGCGCTTTACAACCGGCATTTCGATGTTGCCATAGTATACCTTGCGGAAATATTTGTTAGGCATTTCAATACCAATCAAATCATTAATACTAATGTTTGTCATCATGTTAATGTTGTTGTGGTTTAATCAATAGTTCCACGAGCTTCTGGTGTTAAACATTCACGACGTTGTGGAACACAAATTGAAGAAGAATGAGTGTAACATTTATGAGTTTCTCACGAGAGACCAACTCAAAAAGCTGCTCGAAGAGACAAAGGTAATCCAAAATTTGAATTTGTGGGTACTCTTGCTATTTTTCAAATGCAACTCAGCTAGGCTAGGAAAATAGTTTTCCAATGGACAACATACATATCTGTCTATTATATGAGCACAGTAAAGACACGCTAACATAGTTTAATGGTGTACAATTTTTTTTGCTTAGGAGGGCCACGCTGCCCCAGGTTACCCTATGAATGCATTAAAATATACCACACACATATATATGTATATATATATACATATATGTATATATATATATACATACATATACATAATTTATATATATATATGTATATATATATATATGTGTGTGTGTGTTCAAGCATAGACTTTTCATTCTTTGATAATCTATCTGCATTTGCTAACTGTGGTATATTGCTGTAATTTGAGGAGACAATGTGCCGGTCTGGAGCAGAGATAAAAGATGATGGCCCCAGCCAAAAGTTGCCCGTCTCTTGTTTCCGAATCGGCACCAATTTCACATCCTGCGTGTCAGAGTAATTTATTTAACATAACTGTTTTGACACAGTTGCGCCATATCTCTATCTGTATTTGTAAATATTTATACATAATCTTTATGCCTGTTTTTTTTTATAAAGAGGACATGAATAATGGAGTGTGATGTTTTATTGATCAATCAATTCAACAAATATAAGTCCCCTGATAAATGTCACGAGTTATTTCGCTACTGCATCAATAACGTGAAAATGGTCATTCTTTTTCACCGATGATTCCTACAGTACAATATTGAGTATTCTACAAATGTGCAATGTATATTTATGTTGCAAAAGAGGGTAATTAGGCTGATACACAATGTACAGCGATGTGGCCACACAACTTTTTTGTGTGGCAAATTTTTTTAACAAATTGGACATTTTGAAATTTACCAACTTGGTACAACTTAGAACAATATGATTTATGTTCAAAGCTCATATACATGAATTGCCATCTAACATTCAAAGGTTATTTGTAAAGCACACAAATAAATACTGCAGTCGAAGACGAACATGTGCATTAACAAATAGAAGGGCAATGTCATTAATTGTCTGCGGGACAAAAATGTATAATTAATTGAATGTAGGTATTACTAATGTTCGATCGTTCAACCATATTAAAGCATATTATAGTAAACAATTGTTAGAAAGTTACTGTAGGCAGATTTAATGATGACGTACAATTTTATAATAATAAATAAAATTAGGCATTGATAACGCGACGTACAACCGGGTAAAAATCTGCTCAAAGGCGCTAACAAGGGAACATAAGATAAGTAAAAATAGATTTATATAAATTAAGATACGTTAAAACCAACTAAATANGGATGGGCCCGCGAAACAGGTGGGGCTGAGGTTGTCAGTTGAGACACCTGCCATACACCCCTCTTGTGTATTTTGTGGCCTTCGACTATGCCACGCCTGAGTGATTTTCTACCAGCGGATGTGTCGACTCGTTCGTTCGTGGTGTTTTCCCTGTCCTGTTGAGTTATAGCTATTCTTGGATATCTAGATTACATCGCATATGAAACTGTCTTCTTTGAAATAGCGTCTAAATCTGAAAAGAAGCGTATTCACTAAGGCCATGCTGTCAGTATTTATATATCGTATCCTTATTTCGGCGCGTTGATACGTGACAGGCAAATTCAGAGTGGCACACCTATAGCTAAAACTGCCTAAAGACATGGACGGAAACGGAAATCGATTAACAATAAAAACATTGATAGTGTTACTGCAATCGTCAGGTGGCGAGTCAAACCAAACACGTTCCACTAAGATGTGATGTGGCTACGTGTCCTACATTTTACTGAGTCCAGTTTTGTATGTATTATCTTAACTTAATTGGTAGGTTCACTGGACATACTGGGTATGCAACACTCTTCGGCACACTGTATTGGAAATTATTCAGACATGGTAATATAACGGAAAATTTACAGTTGATATCGGGGAATGTTTACTATATAAATTTTGCGGGTATTGACCTAGCTTCGAAAGTTGCCTCTTGGCGTCTTTCTTATAACTACCTAGTTTTTGAGTCAAAGGCATATTACACATTTGCTTCTGTGTTGAAAATGCTATTGTTCTGCGTATATATGAGTAAGTAAATAAATGAGTAAGTAAGTAAGTAAGTAAGTAACAATTAAGTAAATTAGTGTATATTTTGCTTCAAATCATCATGACGTAGTATGTTTCTATAAAAAGAAACATCGGATTTTCCTTTCCTACATGTTGGTGTGTGTCTATGTTCAATCAATTAAACAATCGGTTTGAGTCGCCACCTGGCGATTGCGGTTACAATGATAAACAGACAGTGACTTATATCGTAAATTTATTTCCATTTCTGTTCATGTCATTATCTCGAAGACATTAACCCGGGTCGACAAATACAGTCTACTTTGTTTGGAATGACGCCAAACGAGATATCCTTACAGATTGTTGCTACAAATTTCTACGCTGCTAAGCCGCGAATTGAATCGATTGATGGAAGCGAGGCAGGAATGGGAAGGCGGAGACAGGGATGGAAAAGCGAGAGGAATGGTTGGGGAAGGCGGGAGGCAGTTACTGGTTACGTGGGAGGAAAGGACTTGAATCTGAATCAAGTTGAACGCCGATATGTCGGTCTTGCCAAAATATAGGCTCTCGCGACTACAACAACTACACTACTTGTTTTACATGTTTCCATCACTTGACAACGTTCTATTAACTGATGATGTGGTTACAACGTTCTAATAAGTGATGATGTGGTTACTACAACTTCATGACCTGATCAGGTATTATACAACTTGTCAGCGGTTTTTAGAATTTTATAGCGAACCTTTATAATATGCTGGTATTCATATTGAAAAGTTAATTATTATTATTATTGTTATTATTATTATTATTAATTTATTATTGTTATATACCGATATTGAGTGTGGTCAATGGGTGCATGTCAATATCTTCAATTGCTCTATTACGTCCCCAATTAATGAGACTGGACCAACATTAATATAATCATCCGAGATTTCTTATGACAACATTCCAACTGCGGCATGAAAAACCTAGCACGCGCGCACATTTATATTCTCGATAGGTTTTCACGCTCCCACCACAGATCATCGTTGATCACCGCTCCCTCTCTGGTGCATCCGGTATCAGGTAAACCTGTGAAGCACTGGAACTTCCGTAAGACAGATTGGGACAGCTTCAAAGAGGCAACCAACAACGCTGCAGAAGACCTTCCACCAGAGGACACCCAAGATTGCAACGCAGCGTACGCGGCCTATTGCAACATCAATTTAGGTGCCGCCAAGCAACACATCCCGCGAGGTCTAAATAAGAACTACATACCGTGCTGGGACAACGTGTGCGAAGAACTCGTGCACACTCAGAAAGAAGCCAAAACAAGAGAAGAATAAGAATAAGAAGAATAAACAGGTTAAACGAGAAGCGTAAGGACGGAGACCGTAGAATCCATCGGCTTCAATCAATCCAGCAGCAGAGCCTGGCAAACCATCAACAGACTCAGAGATAGATCAACAACTCCTTCTAAATGTTCCATTTCAGCAAATGCAATCGCTATGCAACTCCTGAAGAACGGTCGCTTCTAGCATGTAGACAAGTACTTTGCCCGTAGGATATCACACGAAATTAGCCAACTTTCCAGGGCACCTGGTGCGGACACGAACCTCTCTGGAGACTTCACGGAAGAGGAGCTGACCAAGGCTATCAGCTAACTCAAGACATGCAAGGCACCAGGTCGTGACAACATCCACCCGGAGTTCCTCGTCCACCAGGGCGAAAAAGCTCCTTCGTGGCTATGTTCCTTTCTTTCGACATGGCTACGCAGGAGTAAGATACCAAGGATCTGGCGCCATGCTATCAATATCGCCCTGCCGAAACCGATCAAGCCGAGGGACGACGCAAGGATATCGGCCTATCTGAGAAAGCTGCAGTAGTGCTACTAGACCATACAGACGCCTGTGACACTGTGTGGCTACGAGGAATACATCTGAAACTCCTGAAGACCGTACCGAACAAGCACCTGGTTAGTTTCATTATGGAGATCCCGACCAACCGCAGCTTCACCCTCATGACTAGCGAAGGACAACACAGCTGACTTAGAAGAATGAAGAACGGCGTTCACAAGGTTCTGTGCTTGCAACGCTGCTGTTCAACGTCTACATCCACGACTTCCCGGAAACAACTTCCAACAAATACGGCTACACAGACGACCTGACTATCATACTCCACAGATCAACGTGGGAGACAGTGGAAGGAGGACTCAATGAGGACATAAATATCCCGGCAACGTACTTGAACCAATGGCGACTCCAGCTGAGCACGGGCAAGGCTTTCAACCTCAACCACAAAGAATCAAACTGTGTGCTTAGCGTGTTTGAAAACAAACAAGCGGCCCCAAACTATTTAGGCGTGAAGCTAGACAGGACTCCGACGTTCCGACAACACCACGCTCATCAGCCGCCTTGCTGGTACCCAACGAGGAACTGCAGCCAAGACCCTACGCATCTCTACTCAGGCACAGGTTTTCTCTACGGTCGATTACTGCGCACCAGTCTGGGGCAGGACGCATAGAAGCTGGATACCCCAGAGAACAACGCATTATGTAGCATCATAGGTTGCCTCCGGGCCACCCAATATAACGCTCCAGCCTATCTATGCAGAGAAGCAGAAACATTTGCCCTCTCCCGCATAGCAATCAAGAACGTCTCCCATCTCCTACATGATGTTGTGACGGTCCCACCAATCCGCAACCGGTTGAAGTATCGTCGGCCCTTCGCCCAACAAGTGCAAATGCTCCTGCAGTCTGTGCATCAAGACGTCTCTAAGGATTCCTGGCTACGAAATAGCTGGAAGACACAGTGGCAGGTAGCAGAACCATCAATGTGGACTATGTGGACTCTGCTGAACTTTTAACTTATTACGTACGTTACACATTGGAATATATACAATGTGTAATAATGTGTGGATCATTTTACGTAAATTGACTTTATCGAACATATATTTTGTCACCAAGACACAAGTGAATCCTGGATATAACAAACGGTGCATGGTTTTGTTGAGCAGGTAAGGAGATAGTGTGCACACATTGTTTTCAACAAATGGACAGAACAAGCGTACTAGAGCAAACTGTATGAAATAACAAATAAAAGCGTGGCCAATTTAAATATAAATTTATCAGCTGCTATCATCTGGCAGGATATGAAAAACGTTCTTACATATGGCAGTATTCAGTATGTAGGACCGTTCAAAGCGCTTTACACTTCATCCCGTGGTGGACCTGTTCATTTCAACACCAATTCGACCTATGTAGGAAACATTCAGCAGCTCTGCAATTACTGCTAGAAGATTTTTCGTTCATATATATCTGATATCTACCACTGTCTAAATACAAATACTCGTTTATGCAGCAGGGTGAATTGGGGCAACGTGGACTGAACGATTTTGCCAAAGCTTCGAAACGGCAGCAAGAGGATTCGAACCCGGGTTCTCTCGATTGAGAGGATTCGAAACCACTACACTAGCAGAGCTTCTTAGCACACAAAAACAGGTCGACTGTTCAGATTGTGACACAAGCACCACATTTGGCACACATGTGCTATGACATGTTCTAAAACAAATGAGAGGTGATCGGTCAGGAAGTTGAGCATCTCTTTCTTGTTGGAATCAACCAGGAGGAACGACGGTTCCACCTTATGTCCAACCTACTGATATTCTGCAAACGTGTTCAGGTATAGGGCATGAATACGCACAGTATATAGTCAATGAATTTGGTCCTGACAACTTTAGGTGGTAGCATGTGTACGATACCAGCACGATCCAACACTTCAGCACCACAACATTGACACAATCAGGAACTACTTGGTCTGGTGTTGTTGATTTTAGTCTTCCAACAATACCTGGCTTAGTGCAGTGTCGCAGACGTTCCATGCTTGAGACTGATGGGGTCAGGCCTGGTTTTAATGGGCGATTTCCGCTGCGTGACTGCCAAGAAATGTACAGTCGAGAGAACAAGCTTCTGCTTCTCTGATGTGTTGTCCCGAGCGGGTTAGGTGCTGCGTAAAAGCATCCAGAGAGGGAACTTTTATAACTGTGGCCGGAAGGCCATTCCAGGAGGCTTGTTTGGCCATGAAGGAAGACTGCTGGTATGCCAGGATTCGTGACCTCAGGTGCACCAGTTGGAACGGGTGTCAGCTGTACCCTTAATATACGTGTTCTGGAGCGCAGTGTGTACGTGCTGGTGATGTATGTTGTGTGGCAGGGATGTCTACTAGGCTGTTGTGTATCCTGTGCATCGTAGTGAGCCTCGCCATGCATTTGTGCTGTTCTAAGGGCTGCCACTGAAGTTGTTATAACATTCTAGTTGAGCTGCCCAGGCGCCACAAAATACAACCACTCACTCATATGTTAATCAGAACGCATATGAACCCTGAACCGTTGCTAGACGTGCTATTTTGTCTGGTCTTCTACAAATAATAACAACCCATGCTGACATAAACACTGCACTAGCGTGCTGTTCGAAGAGCGTTGAAATGAACCGTACAGTAAAGCGGCATGTGCAGTCACGCGTGTCGGCAGCCGCGCGTGACGACAGCATGAACCGTTGTGGGCTCCACCCGCCAACGTAATTCACTTAGGAGACTTTCTGTATGTCCCGTGGTCAAAGGTTGTCGCATAGAGCCGCCGTCCAAGTGTGAGGCCATTGGAATAGACGGTTATCAGAAAAAGTGGCAGAATGGTAAATTACTATAAATAGTTTAGTCTCGGTAACACGCACCACGACACTGGCTAGTGGTAAACTCACATTAATTTATGATTGCCTGATAATGTATGTTCAAAATGATTATGAATTCGCATACACTGTGAAGATGAAACAATCGTAGAACTGTGTATGTTTTGTTTGAATTGGAATTGCGTCACATCGAACCCTACATGTGACATTGTTTGGAATACTGTTAGCATATTTATTAAGCCATATTTAACGTAAACTCGTTTTTTGCACAATTATGATACCACGGTATGTATTGGGTGGAATCTTGGCTGCCGTTTTCGCAGAAAGCGTATACCACCACAAGAAGAGTAACGAATCAGGACTTGGTGACAGTATGTCTAAAGATATTTGTTTGAGTGATAATTATGTTTTCATCTGCTCGCAGGCTTCGTACAGTACTGTTGACTGTTCAGCCAAGCGTGTCGTCTGCGTGATCCGCGCCCAACACTGTAATTCCGACAAAGGGAGGAAGTGTTACGCGAAGCCAAATGCTTTCTCACTTCCAAAATAATCCATTCTCTTACATTTATTTCCAGAAATCGACACATACCGCCATCCAGATATGATAAAATGGGGAAATAGGGGTGAGACACAAAAATGTATTGAACAGTTCAGAGTCCGATGTTTTAAGCACAACATAACCATTTTTAATAGTTGGTTAATTGTGCAATATATTTATGAATCACACACCACCTAGGATTCAAATAAAAAACTTAATAAAAGCATAAAAATCCATGATCCACAGCTCCGCTCATATAACTACGTTAATCGTGATGTAGTGGCGTCACCTGGCGAATACTATCCAAACGTTGCAAAGTTGTTCTAAAAATAATAATTGGGAGTAGTCGTTAACTGAAATTAGGAACCAGCAGCGCATTGACAAGACGATTTTGAAAAAGAATATTTCTATCTCAGGCCATGATAAAGTATGCATAGTTGGAGCGAAATGGAGAGAAGTTAAGAAAGCGGGACATATGCAGAAAGAGACGAAGATAAGGGGAGGGAGAGGAGAGAGAGAGAGAGAGAGAGAGAGAGAGA
>SDWI01000762.1:190242-215258 GCA_009193005.1 Lamellibrachia luymesi | reverse complement strand
ATATATATGTCGTAAGTCATGTAGCTTACATATGCTTTCTAGTTCAATGTATTTTGAAGCCCTGCTCAGTGTTTATTCGGGTAGGTTTAATATTTGTAAAGTCATTCATACGTCACAACTGTGCACCGCAACCAATCATCACAACTCTTGCAACCATTACGTCCGTCCCTCAACTTTGCGTTAAAGAAAGCAGACCAATTCAATTATTCATAGAACCGAGGATGAATGCATATATGCATGTATGCTTATTCCAAGAATATTTCTTGTATTACCTGGTTCGATCTCGCATCTCGAACCTTTGTACCCGTTGAAACAGATGCAAAAGGGCTTTCTGTGATGGTCCGCATTGCAAGAACCACCATTGAGACATTCAAGATCACATGAGTATGTACCTGCAAATATAAAAAATAATATATATATATATATATATATTTATGTTTATTTATTTATATATTTATATAATGCGAAAAAAAGACACAAGATACACACTATACGATAAAACACTGTGATGCACTGCACCAATGCTTAGCTACCATAAAATAATGATGTTGATGTTTTGGGAAACCCATTGGTATTACAAAATTTCGATTTCTTCAAAGGGTGTTCTTGTCAAGAGCAATATTTTGACTCTAGATAGCAGTAGTCATGCATAACAGTGTAATGGATAAGAATACATGACCTTATGTTACAGTTGGATTAGAACAACCGTCGTTTGTCGTGTAGCATACATATGTTTCTACAATGTAGTTCAATGTATTTTAAAGCTCTGCTCAGTGTTTATTCGGGTAGGTTAAATATCTCTAATGTCATTCATAAGTCACAACGATGCACCGCAATCCATCATCACAACTCGTACAACTATTACGTCCGGCCCTCAACTTTGCGTTAAAGAAAGCAGATCAATTCTATTATTTATAGAGGTTTTGGGGTTAATACCTCGAATTCGACAGGATCAAACAAACGGTATTACACATTGGTTTTCAACATTAGAGGTTATTTCTCCATTGTAACTTGTATTATATAACATTAAGTAGTTTGTGATTGTGTATATCTTTTACCTTATATATCCGTTTGTTTAACATGTATGGGGCTCATGTGGATGGTTGGTGCATTAAAACGTTCACGTTTTTACGTAGGAACATTTATGGACGTTTGAGGTAGATTACGTAACTTAGAACAAATGGATGTGTGACGTAAATTACGTAACTTAAAACAAAACCAGTTCGTAGTTACGTACAATTGTTAGCAACGCTATGCGTATTTTCTAATTACTACGATTGTTCCGAGTTACGTGATCTACGTCAAACGTCCACATAAGATCATATTTACGTTACCAATTGAAGTAGACAATAACTGAAGTAGACATTAAATATTTATATGGAATGTGTGGAATCTGTAGTATTCCACAATATTCTATACAAAAGTCTACAATATTCTGCAGAATTATCCAACTTTCAATATATTTACACATTTTCCATATAATTTTTTTTAATAAAGGGTGACAGTAGATTTGACACAGTACCCCTTTGAAGTATGTTTTGCATCCTGATAAAAAAAACTGTGAACAGTGAAAATTACATATTTGCGGCCTACGCCACTGCTGTGAACTGCAGGTTTTTATTTAGTCGCTGGCAGCATTGGCACATCTCAATGGTGGAACGATCCCCTTGTGCGAACACAATATCCGGTCAGAGGAGGCGATAATTGGCGGAAACATCTTTCATGTTGACATTTTACGAAAACAAATTGTATGACTAAAAAAATGCTACTGCATGTCGGCGACAATACTACAATAAAAGTGCACAGTTTTTTATTAAAACAGTTTTGTGCATAGCCTTGAATTACCTGACCCCCTATTAACATTTGTTTCAATTGGGAAATAATAGTAGACGTTCATCTACAGACATCAATATATTACATTGAATAGTCTTTAGGTTATCGAGATTGACATCACGCGGAGTTGTGGAAAGGGCGAGGTGGTTGTGCGAGATGTTGTTGTTCGGCGTCATTTTTACCGATTATAGAAACTACAGTAACAGTGAACTACATATTGAATTGCCCTTCGCGTTGGCGTTAGCTGTACGTTGTCAAATATGCTAAAGGTGTACATTTCCAGTTGGGGATGAACGAAATGGAACGGCGAAAAGCGAAATAAAACAGACTTAGGGCCTACCAGAGACAGCAAGGAGCACACCCACAACCGCGACTACCATCCGCGGGACGTTCGTCGTCAGTGACATGTCTGAAACAAAAGGTAAAGGTACGTGTGTAGATAGCGGTGTGTTCGATCTTTGGGACAGTTCATATCATTATGTCATTGTGCCCTACAAACAACCATGACACTTCTCGTCACTACCGTAAACCTTTGATAAGTATAGTTCTACGCTACGCCATATAGACTGAATTCAGTATATTATTAGAATATATTCCAATTTCATTCTACCCATTTCAGTTTCCAGTAGTATGAATCATATTAATTTTGGTTATGTTGAAAGCAGTACGGTAGACGTCATGTTGGGTTCGTATCCGTCATTGCAGAAACAAAATCTTGTAAATATTGAGGGAATAACCGGGAATGTGAAGTATGTGACAATGCATGTTAGTATTGAAGAAAGCAAACACAGATACATAAAAAATGCGTTTGTCTTTTTTTACGCAGATTTTTTTTACTGGGAAATTGGTCCACAACACAATGCTCTCTTGATAATTGCATAACACAAATTTAATAAATGATGCTCCATGAATCATACAAAGGTTTACTTAAAACTGTTGATTGGTATATATATCTATCGAAATCATGAAAAGTATGCTTTAGAAATGATAAAAGTGCCTTCTGTAACTTATGTTTCGTGTCTTGGCTTCATGTTCCGTTTACATTTAACTGAACAGTAAAACATATTCATAAAATTATCTAATTAACTTTTTAATCTGCGACACATGGATCTATCTCTATGTATAAGACGTATTACGTCTACAATTTTAAAACATGAAAGTTGGTAGAGTCACATGAATATTTGCTATCGCTTTCGAGTCCACTTGAAGCTACCACTATTGCGGTCACTTCGTATGCGGTACATGTTTTTTTATGTTCTTATTATCGTTCAATGACAGGAAGGTTATGCAGGAAGTCATGTGTGAAAGTAATTAACCTCTCATGATAATTGCGCTCACAAACTTTGAAATGTGACGTGCTTGGTTTCTTCATTCGGGTGTCACGAAACGAATATTCACCCTACTCACGCAGAAGGCACAGTCACGTCTGTTGTGTAGTTGGCCATTGTAAATATTGTTTGGCAGTCTCAATAACAAATTATGCTGTCAACATAAGTAAGATATGTGTGCGTGTGGGAAACCTAGTTCAGAGGTAAAAGTGCCCTGATTATTGTCCCAGCTTCGTGTTTATTATTTACTTCGACGACGTTCTAAAATTAACGCATAGCGCACGCCCCGGCGAACAGAGTTCGGTTGCGTTGATCTGCGTAAATTGTTGGCTGATGGGTTAAATCATGTCCAGAACATGCCGAAGTCCTGAGTGGCAATATTACTAGGACAGATTACCCATAGGCATGTTTCTTTTACAACTTGGTGCATTGGCTTGGTAGGATCAACGTCTCGACTCAGTTACATATACATTATTTCTAACTTCCTGGTACTCGAACTCGGGGTATTTACCCTACTTGTTGACTCGAGTCACAGGCGCTGACTTGAATCGGATTCGAGTCGCACAGTTTGTTGAATTGCGACTTGACGTGGAATTCAGATAGATGGTTCGGGACTCGACTTGGACTAGGACGTCGTTGACTTGAGACTTGACTTGACGTGCAGGTCAATATATTAATACTTCCAACAATTCTCAGAGCTGTCGGAAATGGTTTGTCTTTCAAGTCATCAGCGTGCAATCCATGTCAAGAATCAAATATTAATGTTGTTTATATACAAAGCGGTGAAGTCCCAAGCCATCCAAGTCAAGCCTCCTATATATCTCCCTTCAATTAAACATGCTATAACCGTGTATAGTTTGTACAGGTACGAATTTAACTCTCAAGTATGAACTCTTTGGCTGACAAGTCTGAAGTAAGTCCCAAGTCCCAAATGGTCAAGTATTTTAAAGGTGCGACAAGCGTCGTAAGCCTACTTGAGGAGTCCCCAGCTCTGTGTATTTGTAATTAATTAGCCAAGATACGCATTATGTGATGGTTTTGCGCATCATAGAATTCCTACCTAATATAATTCCTTCTACAGGCACGCATCACGTGCGTAGGAATTTCAATTACCAAAATGCTTTTAACGTTTTTCCACTTTCAGAATATTTGACTTAATTGTCAGAAATAATGGCATAATTTTATGATGTATAATTGATTACGAGCTAAATAGAGCAGCATGGTAAAGTAATGGGTGACTAGGTTTGCTCCCGCCCCATCTCTCTTTTTTGGCCTCACCCATTGACCTCCCCCTTTGCAAGATCCTAGATACCCCACCGGCTGACAGATTGGAGTTACTTCCTGGAGAAGGCAATCACTGAAATAGGCCAACATGCCTTTTGTAGGAACAACATTCTTAAGAGGAAGTGTAACTGCGTTCTACTCACCTTACACCCCCCCCACACACACACACACAAACACACACACACCAGCTTGTAATAACTCTTCGTATTTCAATATAATGACGCAGTTTAACCTTGTGATCAATCGGTGTCGAAAGTTTACGCAGCCAAACCCTTCGTTGTGCGTTATTGTAGGGTGTAGCGAATAATCCAATGTATACACACTTTGCTCATTACTGTAAGTAGGCTATTTATAACAGAAACACAACACACGCACATTTATCAATATGAAACATTCCCGACTGAAACATTGTTGTGGTGAAATACAATTATTCAAACGAGGTATGTTTGTTTATTTTCCCTATTGGTTGTCTCAAAATCATATTTAAGTACCACACACACTACATTAGAATATGTTAAACGGCTCCACGTGCGCTTGCTACAAAGTTTAATAGAGCGTGTGACACGACACAGAAAAGCGTCGCTCTCAAATGGGGGCACACGCGACGATATGTAGCTAAAACGCATATAGACACTGCATATATCGTGATCATTGTGACACTTTATTAAGTGATATGGTTAGCCTAGTCGCATGTCAGGAACTCATTTATTAGACAGAGCTACTCGCAAACTCACCTGTTAAACGGCACGCCAATAAACTCTAATATTTTTGTATACGCACTACACTGGTCCGCTGCAAGTTATTTATTAATAAACTGTGTCGTAGGCAACAAGGCAGTAGTGAACTGTTCGCAGAGCTTTGACCTGAACTGTACATTAACTCGGCTTGTTCACTCACGCGTGTCGGCAGTCACGAGTGTCTGCCGAGTGAATGGTGTTGTGTGAGAGGAGGTGGAATGGTGAGTCAACTGTTTAGCGGGGGGATCTATGGTCAGCTGCTTCAACGGAGGGTGATATATGTTGCGGAGACGGTTATCAAAAAAGTTTCAATGTTGGTAAATTACTATGAAGAATTTAGTGTCGGTTGACACCAAAACACTGACACGAGATTGAAACAAATTAATTTACTTTACCTCACAATAATTGTGTATGATTTAAATTATTTTAACTTCATATGTACATCGAAGAACTGTTCATTGAACAAGTCCTTAACCTTGGAATTGCACACCGACATCCAAGAAAGGAAATTAGAAACATCTGACTTCGGAGTGAAGCGCAAAACAGTTAGATCACATATACCTTATGTTCTTAGCAGATCAAAATAATTGTCCACACAGGGGCAAATACGTACTATGCATTTGACTCACAAACTAGATTGTCCCAATTTAACTATAGCCAAAATTTAGTTACAAAAGAGGCGTCCACAGCATTGCTTAGATAAATAACTTAATCTTTGAATTGTGGAGCCACCTGGTGAAGCCTAACCAAACGTTTCAAATTCTTTTAAAGCGATTGTTTTTTAATTAAGTCAGACACCAGCTGTGTGTTTTGCGAAATGTAATTGCTATTAATAACGAAATAAGAAAAAAATTCAGCAATTAAATCATGCAACACATAACTCCATATAAAATGTGTCAGGGACACGAACCAGGAAATACAGTCAGCGTGGGAAGGGACAAGACTCAATGACCGAATTGAGCAAATACCAAAGACTCAATCATCAAATGGACCAAAGATAGGTTTGAATGAAAGTTGGCGTTGGTACCACATATCCCGTAAGCTCCGACACAGTTAAATAATGTTATGTTGCATTGCTTAACGTGAACGTGGATGTCAGACAATACAGCCAATAACACCACCAATTTACACAGCAGTACGTGTTTGGCCGTCTTATTCTTCTATGTTTTGAAGTGTTCGTTTCGATTTGAAATATGTTGTAAGTTTATAAAAAAAAAAATTTACTACAGAAATAAACGCTACTAGAACTACTTTTTCGTATCCACTACAGTGCATGCATAAAAGCAGCCGTTGTTTCAACTAAGGCAGGTTACACCAGAGAGTGCCGTCTACATTAGTTTATTTACCACCAAGTGACAGAGAGTGACACATCAAACACATGATTTAGTAAAAAGAGGCGGGTGTCGCGATATCATATTTTAGTGGGAATCTTTTGGGTTGAATCGGCATCTGGCGTTTGCAGCAAAACTGACTAATACACAGTGGCTTTTATCGTAAACCGATTTCCGTTTCCGATCGTGGCATTAGCTGGTATAAATGTATCGACCAATACACTCTTCGATGTTTTAACTGTTATCAAACGCAGACATCCGTACAGACCGATGCCACAAGGTTCGAGGATGGAGAAGGCGGGAGAAAAGATTGGGAATGATGAAGGAAGGGATTGGGAAGGCGGGAATAAGGGAAGGGGAAGGCGAGAGGAAGGGGTCTGAAATTCGGGAGGAAGGCTGGATAAGGCCTTTGGCGGTGATGTGACGTGGCAGGCGGGAAGAAGGCACATGGGCGGCGGGACGCAGAGATGGGGAAAGGAAGGTGGGAAGCACGGTTGTAGAAACTGCGAAGGAAGGATAGGGAAGGCGGGAAAAAATAGGAAGGTTGAAGGAAGGGATTGGGAAGGCGGGAAGCAGGGACGGAGAAAGCGGGAGGCAAGTATGGGAGAGGCGAGAAACAGATATTGAGAAGGCCTGATTGATGGATGGAGAAATATGTAGGAAGGGATGGGGAAGACGAGAGGAATGGATTGGGAAGATCGTAGAAAGGGATAGGAATTATGCGGAAGGCTGGAGACATGAATGGGGAAGGTGGAGGAAAGGTTGGGATAGGCGTGAAGCAGGGAAGGGGAGTTCAGGAGGATGGGAAGGGGTAAGCCAGAGTCAGGATGGCGGGAAGAAGGCATTTTGAAGGATGGTGAAAGGAATTGGGAAGGTGGGAGGAATGGATGTGAAAGTCGGGAGGCAGGGCTGGAGAGGGTGGCAGGCAGGGATGATGTACGTTGGAGGAATGGACGGTGAAGTCGGAAAGAAGGATGGGGACCGCAGAAAGAAGGGACGAGGAAGGGAACGCGGGAGGAAGGGATCGTTGCAAGTTTATAGAGTTACAGTATGATGAAGAGGGAGAGCGGATGTGTGAGGACAGGTGACCGATAGAAGGAGGACAAGAGAGATGTCAATCAGAGTGGAAGTACGTGGCAGACGGAATGCATTAAGAACACAGAGACAATCGAGAGATGGCCGGGAGATAAACCGAGCTACTAGCATTGACATGTGCATTGCAGTTACAACGTGGGACGACATTGGAGTGCGCAGTGGCCCCTCGTTATTCCTATTACCTATTATTATTGTTATTATGGTTTAATGGGTTTTTTTTCTGGTAGGTTAATCTCGCTCTTTTTGCTATGAATATTAATTCGTGGTTCACATTGATTACACCAAGATTACACCAAGGCATTTGATACAGGCCGACATTGTGCATGTGGAATCCATGCAGGAATTTGTTGTACTCAAACACCTGGTGTTGCTTGTACGAAAGCTATAAAATAAATCAACTGGTGTCGTACAAGTAGGCGACGAACAGTCAGAAGAGCGTCCCTTTGAGAAACATGCTAGACAAGGATGTTTACTATCACATATGCTTTTCTACGTGGTCGAGTAGAAAATCATGCGCCTTGTAGAAGAAGATATGGTTGTGTTGTTGGAGTAAAATATGTATGGATTCTTCGGTATGCAGATGATATGACCATGATGGCAACAACAGTGAGTGTTTCAGTCAGAAAATCAATGAAGCGAAGACAAATGTAAT
Source organism: Lamellibrachia luymesi (assembly GCA_009193005.1). Lineage (NCBI taxonomy): Eukaryota > Metazoa > Annelida > Polychaeta > Sabellida > Siboglinidae > Lamellibrachia > Lamellibrachia luymesi. Next base: position 206,998 of record SDWI01000762.1, on the reverse strand, counting down.
GGCCCATAATGGAATAGATCCAGTACGGGTGGACGAGACTGAGATTGAACTGGTGCCAAAGTTCAAATACCTAAGCTCAATGATTAGAATGAAATACACAATATGAGAAAAAAATCAAAGTAATAATAATGGCTACAGCGAGAAGCATTACAAGTGACCTTGAAGAAGAAGAAGAAGATTGGTGAACGCACATTTATCAATATGAAACATTCCCGGCTGAAACATTAATGTGATGATATACAATTATTCAAATAAGGTACGTTTGTTTGTTTTCCCAATTGGTTATCTCAAAATCCTATTTCACTACCACACAAACTACGTTAGAATGTGTTAAACGGCTCCACTTGCGGTTGCTACCAAGTTTAATAGAGCGTGTGACACGACACAGAAAAGCGCCGCGACGGTAGGTAACTAAAACGCATATAGACATTGCATATATCGTGACCATTGTGTCACTTCATTAAGTGATATGGTTAGCCTTCAGTCGCACGTCAGGAACTCATTTATTAGACAGAGCTACTCGCAAACTCACCTCTTAAACGGCACGCCAATAAACTCTAATATTTTGTATACGCACTACACTGGTTGGCTTCAAGTTATTTACTAATAAACTGTGTCATCGGCAACACGGCAGTAGTGAACTGTTCGCAGAGCTTTGACCTGAACTGTACAGTAACCCGGGGTGTTCACTCACGCGTGTCGGCAATCACGTGTGTCTGCCTTGTGGATGGTCACGCGCCATTGTGATTCTGTGAGAGTAGGTGGAACGGGTCAAATATTGGCGGGGGGATCTATGGTCAGCTTTTAAGAAGGGCGATATATGTTGAAGAGACGGTTATCAAAATAGTACAATGTTCGTAAATTACTATAATTAGTTCATCTCGGGTGACACCAACACACTGATACGAGATTTGCACACATTAATTTATTTTATCTCATAATAATTGTGTATGATCTAAATTATTATAACTTCATATGTACATCGAATAACTATTCATTGAACATGTCCTTAACCTTAGAATTGCTTACAGTTGAAGAATACGCCAATAATCACGTTTGCTTTATATTAATTCTACGAAGGTAAAATCACGTAAAGCAAACAAATATACACCGCTGTGAACGATGTGCATTTGTAAGCTTAGTGCGTGTACATGTGAACTTTATACCAGTGACATTATTTGTTATGTGGTTAACATTTTTGCAAAATACTCCGGTACAACTAAATCTTGGCTGCCGTCTTCGCAAACAATATGCAACAACACCAGGTGAATCACATGTCGGGACTTGGTGACAGTAAGTCTGACGAAATTCATGTGGGTGATAATTATTTTAACATGTGATGATCCAATGTGAAACAAAGTGTACAGTCGGCAGTCTGTTCAGTCACGCGTGTCGACAGCCATGGGTGTTGACTGCAGGAACCGTTGTTCGCTACGCCCACCACTGTGATTCTCACAGAGGGAAGGTGGGGTACGATGAGACAAATCATTGTTCCAAAATAATCCATAAATTCATTTTAGAAAAAAATCGACACACACCGACATCCAGGAAAGGAAATTAGAAACATCTGACTCCGGAATGAAACGCAAAACAGATAGTTCACACCTACCTGATGTTCTAAGCAGATCAAAGTAATTGTCTACACAAGGGGCAAATACGTAATATCCATTTGACTCACAAACTAGGTCGTCCCTATTTAACTGTAGCCAAAATTGAGTTGCAACAAAAACGTTCACAGCACTGCTTAGAGAAATAACGAAATTGTTGAATTTTGCGCCACCTGGCGAAGCCTTATCAAATGTTTCAAATTATTTTAGAGCGAGTGGTTTTGAACTAAACAGACACCAGCAGTGTGCGATTTGTAATTGCTATTAACGAAATAAGAACAACTTCAGATTATGCAACACATAAACTGCGTCAGGGACACGAACCAGGAAAGAGAGTCAGTGTGGAATGGGACAAGACTCAATGACCGAATGGAGCAAATATCAAAGATAATCTTGAATGAAAATTGGCGTTGTTGCCACATATCCCGTAAGCTCCGACACAGCTAAGTAATGCTATGTTGCATTGTTTAAAGTGGACGTGGATGTCAGATAATGCAGCCAATAACACCACCAAATTACACAGCAGTACGTGTTTGGCCGTTTCATTCTTCTATGTTTGAAGTGTTCGTTTCGATTTAAAATATGTTGTAAATAAAGAAAAACATATTTTTTACTAAAGAAGTAAACGATACTAGAACTATTTTTGTTTCCACTACAGTGCATACATACAAGCAGCCGTTGTTTCAACTAAGGCAGGTTACAATAGAGAGTTCCGTCTACAATAGTATATTTACCACCAAGTGACAGAGAGAGTGACACATCAAACACTTGAATTAGTAAAAAGAGGCGACTGTCGCGATATCATATTTTAGTGGGAATCGTTTGGGTTGAATCGGCATCTGGGGTTTGCAGCAAAACTGACTAATACACAGTGGCTTTTATCGTAAGACGATTTCCGTTTCCGATCGGGGGACGGCGATGGACGGCGGGATGCAGGGATAGGGAAAGTAAGGCGGGAAGAAGGGATGTAGAAACCGCGAGGGAAGGATAGGGAAGGCTGCAAAACAATGGGAAGGTTGAAGGAAGGGATTGGGAAGACGGGAAGCAGGGATGGAGAAGGCGGGAGGTAAGAATGGGAGAGGCGAGAAACATGCATTGAGAAGGCCCGATTGAGGGATGGAGAAATATGTAGGAAGGGATGGGGAAGACGAGAGGAATGGATTGTGAAGATCGGAGAAAGGGATGGGAATGATGCGGAAGGCTGGAGACAGGAATGGTGAAGGTGGGAGGAAAGGTTGGAATTGGCGTGAAGCAGGGATTGGGGTAAGCGGGAATCAGGATGGAGATGGCGGGAAGAAGGCATTGGGAAGGTGGGAGGAAGGGTTGTGAAAGTCGGGAGGTAGGGCTGGAAAGGGTGGCCGGCAAGGATGGTGTACGCTGGAGGAATGGTTGGGGAAGTCGAAAAACAGGATGGGGACCGCAGAAAGAAGGGACGAGGAAGGAAACGCGGGAGGAAGGGATCGTTGGATGTTTATAGAGTTACAGTATGATGAAGAGGGAGAGATGGTGTGTGATGACAGGTGACCGATAGAAGGAAGACAAGAGATATGTCAATCAGAGTGGAAGTAGATAGCAGAGGGAATACATTAAGAATGCAGAAACAAACGAGAGATGGCCGGGAGATAAACCAAGCTACTAGCATTGACATATGTATTGCAGTGAGAATGTGGGACGACATTGGAGTTTACAGCGGCCCCTCGTTATTCCCATTACCTTGTATTAATGGTTTTTCCTTCTAGGTTAATCTCCCTCTTTTTGATATGAATATTACTTCGTGATTCACATTGATACAGGTATAATATGCTGCTGCATAATGTTTGGCTTTGTACTTCAGAACATCGAATAGAAAGCAGAAGCTATGAACACCGAAACTCAGCTACGTCTGATGTTCATAGACTACACCAAGGCATTTGATACAGTCCGACATTGTGCATGTGAGATTCCATGCAGGAATTTGTTGTACCCAAACACCTGGTGTTGCTTGTACGAAACTATCAATTAAATCAACTGGTGTAGTACAAGTAGGCGACGAACAGTCAGAAGAGCGTCCCTTTGAGAAACATGCAAGACAAGAATGTTTACTATCACTTATGCTTTTCTACGTGGTCGAGTAGAAAATCATGCGCCTGGTCGAAGAAGATATGGGTGTGATGTTGGAGGAAAAAATGTATGGGTCCTTCGGAAGGCAGATGATATCACCCTGATGGCAACAACAGTGAGGGTTTCAGTCAGAAAATCAATGAAGCGAAGACAAATGTAATGGCCCATAATGGAATAGATCCAGTACGGGTGGACGAGACTGAGATTGAACTGGTGCAAAAGTTCAAATACTTAAGCTCAATTATTAGAATGAAATACACAGCATCAGAAAAAAACCAGCGATAAGCATTACAAGTGACCTTGTTAACATCTGGAAAGACGAAGACATAAATATAAGCTTGAAAAAGAGATTAGTGAACTCTTTTGTCTGGAGAGTTGCTCAGTGTGGCAGTGAGTCCTGAACACTCAAGAAAGAGGTTCGTAAACGTATACACCCATTCGATATGTGGGCATGGCACATAATTTTCATGATAATCTGAACACAGCGAAAGACAAGTAGGAGTTAAGAAAGAAGAAGGTCTGTTTTGTTTCATCATTAGAAGAAAACTGGGTACGTAGGGCCGTTGGAAAACAAGAACAGATAGTTAGTTACATACCAGCATATAACCAGAACTACGAGGACAAAACCGAAGTGGTAAGGAAAATGGGATTGATTGACAACATGAAGCATTGAACAGATGGTGGGATCGAAGAGGCTTGAGAGATTGCGAAGAGTCGCCAAAGGCTTAACTGAGGCTACGGCTATACAAGGTGAATAGCGTTCATGGTATAACTAACTAGCCGAGTTTTTGGGCGTTGCACGAGGGAAGGCTCCCACTACAAGAGCATATGATGTCTTGTAGCAGCCAGTGAAATTTCGGTAGGACAATGCCAATGTTAAAGATAGATATGATTTCCTGCCCCCAAAATAATGTACTACTGCCTGTTTCACGACACGTTCGTAACGAACGAAGGAACTGATTTGGATGTTTGACGTTGATCACATACCTCGAAATAATCGTATAAATCACGCATAACGTCGCGAATACCTGTACGCATCTACGAGCTACTGTTGTTCCGAGTTACGTAATTTACGTCGAACATTCCTTCGTAATATGTCCACCCCGGAGGAATTTCGATTTGTTTTAATGTACGGACCTCTGTATGGATTTCCGAGCACATCAACAAAATGACACACCGTACATACGAAACTGGTGGTATTACTAGGGAACAAACAAACAAACAAACAAACAAACAAACACATGTGCAAATTGTTTAGTAATATAATAATGAGAAACATGCAAATACACGTTGACTGTTTCTACATTTCTGTATTGTTGAGATTTAGATATGTGTTTGAGCAAAATCAAGGCTCAACTCCCGATTTGAACTTCAGAATGCTTATATCCGGTTTAATCCGATTATAATGACAATGTGTTCGGATGTCGATGCTTCGGACTTTCCAAGTGGGGGTTAACGATGTTCCACAGTATTTTGTCTNATCCTATTTCGATAGGACTTTTCCCGAGGTGCCTCAACACTCTGATCTCCTTACCCGGTAGACTGACGTTGCGGCTGCTTACGTCTATGTAGCTGCCCAATGTCGAGGTATTTTTGTGGTTAGGTTTTGGAGGGAGCCGAACACCAAGGCTGTGCTTATCTGCAGGTAGGGGCCCGGTAGTGTAGCAGTTAGAACGTCGGAGTCTAAATCGAGAAAACCCGGGTTCGAAATCTCTTGCTGCCGTTTCGAAATGTTGGCAAATTCTTTTACCCCAAGTAGTAACAGTTCACTCAGATGTATGTATGAATAACTGGCTATACACATTGGTGGATGTTTGAAGGAATAGTCTTAGCGCGGTAATTGCAGCCTGCTTGAATGCTTCTCAGAGAATTTGAGATAGCATTGAACTGAACAGATTTGCCAGGGTTTGAAGTTCAAAGCGCTTTGAACAGTTTCAAGGTCTGGAAACCGCGCTATGCAAGAACATGCCGTTAGCTGTATCCTTGGTGAGATCCCGTATGGGCGTAGCACGTTATCCGCAGTACTTGGGAGACTGCGGACCGATGTGGCGTTGGTCACGGTTGGCAGCACTGTCGCAGGCTGATGAGAAGGCAACGGCTCCTGCGCAATGCTGCATGGGGGCTGTTGTGGGCTCGCCCGGACAGGGCCACCGACATTACCAGTGCTTGTAGATGACCGTATTAGCACTGTCCAAAGACTCCAATTGCGACGTGGAACTATAATTTGTTTTCGGGTTCTGTGTTGTACCCCTCTAGGGTTTGTCGTTGGAGACCAACCTCTCCAGTTGCCACACTTTTCTTGTTTCTTCATAACCTTCGGATGGAAGGCCAGGTCCACTATAAGATGGCGTGGCGAAAAAGTCTCATACACTGCCTCGGTTGTGTCGGTTTCCAAAGATAAATAAAACCTACCTCTCTTGCACGATCTCCTCGACGACCGCACGAGCTCATGCCCGGGTAGTCAACTCCGTCACTATCAGCTCATTCATTGTCACAAGCTTCTTTTTGTCGCGGTCCCTCTGACTCTGCACCTACTGAAGATATAGCTGCAATTCTTTCTTTGTGCTGAGTCGGTTTTCTTATTCTCCACCCGCATGGCCTTCTTGTGTTGCCAGACTATTGCTGGTTATCAGAACTGTGCTAATTACACGTAAAATGAGCACTTTTTTGTATAAATCGGTGTACATTGTTGGTGCCTGATTCTATTTCAAAACCACTCGCTATAAAAGTATTTGAATCGTTTGGGTGGGATTCGCCAGGTGGCGCCATCATTCAACGATTAACTTAGGTATCTTAGCAATGATGTGAACGTTTCTGTTGTAACTCAATTGTGGTTAAGTTAAACTTGGGAACACATAGTTTGTGAGTCAAAGGCACATAACACATTTGTCGGTGTGTGTGCAAAATGGTACTGCTCTGAGCAGGCTGCAGACTGTACGGTTTGTCTCAAAGCCCCACGAATGGATTATAACATGACAAAACAATGTTCACCACATGAATTTCTTAAGATTTGCTGTCACCAATTGTGACGGTATGGTGTTGTTGCGTACGATTTGCGAAATTGGCAGCCAAGCTTTCACAAGTTATATTATTTTGCAAAATCTGTTAACCAGATTCCAAATAAAATAACTAGTGAAGTTCACACACGTAAACACACGCGGACACTCAATAAGCGGTCAAATGCACATCGTTAACGTAGTTGATTATGTGTTTGCTATGCGTGGTTTTACGTTCATGTACTTAATATAAAGCAAATTAGACTGTTGGTATATTGTACAAATTAGACTGTTGGTATATTGTACACATGTACGCAATTCCAAGTTTAGGGACATGTTTAGTGGCAGCTCTAGATATGGAGTTGTAATAACTTAGAGTTTACAAAATTATTGTGAGATAGAGTAAATTAATGTGAGCCAATCTCGTACCAGTGTCTTGGCGTCTCCTCAACATATGTCGCCCTCCTTAGAAGCTGATGATAGATTCCCCCGCTAACATTTGACCCACATGTCAACTTCCTCCCACATAATCACAGTGAGTTACGGCATAAAAAGCTGTTCACGCGGCCGACGCTTGTTGTTGCCGACACGACTGACGGAACAAGCCGCGTTACTGTACGGTTCACGTCAAGGCTCTGCGAACAGTTGCCGACGATTGTCAGTATGTAACTTGAGGCCGACCAGTGTAGTGCGTATAAAGAAACAGTTTATTGGCGTGCCGTTTGCCAGGTGAGTTTGGAGGTAACTATGTCTAGTAAAGGAGTTTCTTGACACGTGACTGAAGGATAACCACACCACTCAATAAAGTGGGACAGTTGACACGAAATATGCAAGATTGTCATTGATTTCACCTGTCCTGTTTGCCCCCAATTTATACTACGCTTTCCTTTGTCGTGACGTTCGCTGTGTTAAACTTGGTAGCAAGCGTATACATGGCGCCGTTTAGCAGATTCTAATGTGGCTTGTGTGGTGGTGAAGTAGGATTTTTGCGAAAACAAACACTTGGCACCTCATTTGAATGACAGCATGACGTCACCACACACATTTTTCAGCCGGGGATGTTCTTGTTGATAAATGTGCGTGAGGTGTTTAGCCGTTATAAATAGCCTACTTACACGTATGAGCAACGGGAGTAATGATTGGACTATTCGCAACACCCCATAATAGACACGTGATGTAGGGCGGGTTGGTAAACTTTCACCCGCAGGAGGTTATTTTTTTCGCCGTCCGCGATCGACACCTATTGGTGACAAAGCCCAGCCGTGTCATTATGTTGAAATCTGAAGCGTCATTACAAGGTAGTGGGGAGGGCAGAATACAGCTGCACTTCCTCTTACGAATGGTGTGCCTAAAGTTGGCACGTTAGCTTATTTCAGTGATTGCCTACACCAGGAAGTAACTCTGCCAACAACCTGCTAGCCAATGGCGTATCTAGGATCTTGCGTGGGGTGGGGCAAAGTGAAGGGGAAGTAATACTAGTCACCCACTAATTGACTATTAAAAATAGAATTGACAAATATTTGATAAGGGCGGGCTACACATAGATGATAACATTTTTGAGCTCTCGATAAGCTAGTGGCTTCCTTGTCCACATACCATCTGGAACTTGGTGTTTGGCATGGCAATCTTGTTAAAAATCTTGTAAAGTCTAATTTACCATGCAGCTATATTTGTAAGGCTCGTATTCAATTGTACAAAATACGATTATGCTATTATTTCTGACAAATAAGCGGGAAAATGGAGAAAAAAAACGCTAAAAGTATTTTGGAGAAGGAAATTCCCATGTCTATGATACGTGTCGCAGAAGGAGTTATATTATGTAGGAATTATATTTTGTGCACATCCAAGAAATAGATGGCAAAAGTACTCACAAATACACAGAACTGGGAACTCGAGTCCTCAAGTAGGTTTACGACTCTTGTCGCACCTTTAAAAGAATTGAACATTAAGTGTCCAATAGGTATGTGTGAATGATATCATCAGACAAACTATTAATTTATTTAATTCTGCATAAAAAATTTATTGAAGTGAAAATGGAAACGCTGAAAACTGACGAATTTGTCCCTTGGTAAAATGACATAAGTTTGTCATGTGATTGGCAAGAGGATGGAAGTTACGCCAATGATCATCCTTGAAGTCACGCCCATGATCAGCCTTGACCCCATAAAGTGTCTACCTTTTTGGATGTATTCTATATTGAGCCTTACCAGATGTAACGACTAAAGTAAATTCTTTCAATGATTTGAAAAACACGCAGTTTTTAATTAAATCAACTGCGGATATTACTTAAACTATTCACACACTACATATTAGGACATACCGGATTCGCGATATACTAAATCAGCTAAGGATGCGTGTTTATGTGATGCAATGCGTAAAGTTTACCGACGAGTGTTTATGATTCTACTAGGAGTCGAGGTGTAACTACAACGCGCACTCGGCCGTTTACCTTTTGTTTCAGAAATGTCGCTGACTGCGAACGTCCCACGAATGGTGGTCGCGGTTGTTGGTGTGCTCCTCGCTGTCTCTGGTAGGTCATTAGCCTTTATTCCTCCCCTTTTGGGTAATTCCATTATGATCATTCTCAAATGGCAATGCATGCATTAGCTGTAAACCGTTAAATAATCTGACAACGTACCGCTAACGCCAATGCGAAGTGCAATTCAATGTATCTCCATAGACAGTTCAATATTACAGTAGCTCTGTTTTAGTTTTTAGAGTCAATAATAACGACGTCGCACAACCTCTTATCACACCTCGCACATCCACCTCGCCCTTCCAACAACACCGTGTGAAATCAGAGCAATGTTTCCAATCTGAATAACTGTGAAGAATGCTCTACCGAAATGTAATCTCTTTCTGTCTGTCATATAAGTATAACATTTTCCCCCATTGAAACAAATGCAAGTAATTTCACACTATGCTCAAAAGTACGATTCTTTTTAATAGGCCTATCATAAATATTGAAAACCCTTGGTTTTTGTAATGTCGCCCACCAGCAGTTGCGTTTTCGTCAAAACAATAAATGTTGTATTAAAAAAAAAATCAACATGTCACCACTGACACGTGCCAAGGGGATCGTTTCTCTACTGACACGTGCCAAGAAGATCGTTCCACCATTGACACGTGCCAAGGGGATCGTTTCACAACTGAAACGTGCCAAGGGAATCGTTTCACCACTGACACGTGTCAAGGGGATCATTCCATCACTGACACGTGCTAAGTGGATCGTTCCAACACTGACACGTGTCAAGGGGATCGTTCCAACATTGACACGTGCCAAGGGGATCGTTTCACCACTGACACGTGCCAATGGAGATCGTCCCACCACTGACACGTGCCAAGGGGATCGTTCCATCACTGATCCGTGCCAAGGGGATCGTCCACCACTGACACGTACCAAGGGGATCGTTCCATCATTGACACGTGCCAAGGGGATCGTTCCACCACTGACACGTACCAAGGGGATCGTTCCACCACTGACACGTGCCAAGGGGATCGTTCCACCACTGACACGTGCCACGGGTATCGTTCCACCACTGACACGTGCCAAGGGGATCGTTCCACCACTGACATGTGCCAAGGGGATCATTCCACAATTGACACGTGGCAAGGGGATCGTTCCACCACAGACACGTGCCAAGTTTATCGTTCCACCACTGACACGTGCCAAGGGTATCGTTCCACCACTGACACGTGTCAAGGGGATCATTCCACAATTGACACGTGGCAAGGAGATCGTTCCACCATGTTGGTATGGCGATCTCCTATTAAAACACTGATGACACGTTCCTTCCCTTCTCCGTAAAAGGCTTCTTTTATCGAAAACAAGCATTGACTATGTCAATGATAGTACGACTTTGCCGTGTTGTAGTTTTCGGAACGTCGGCAAAACAGTGCACACAACAAAATGTGAATGAATGTCTCAAGGTTTGTAAAATTTATTTATAATGTTTGCGTAACAATAATCTTTCAGGATACAAGAAACCACCGGAATGTGATGTCGTATCAAATTCTCCAGCACTTCTACCATGAACGTTGAAGCAAATTAGGGACATATTTCTGCATTGTGTTTTAGTTGTTTTTGCTATCGCTAATTATATTGAAACAAGCAATACAGGATCGACTTTGGCCACATATTTACAAGCAATGAATTAACGTATTTTTATAGACCCGCATAACGTCACCTTAGCTAGGAAAAGACACACACAAGCTATTGGTAACTTGTATTTTAAAAGAGTCTGGGTAATAACAGAAAACATCTTCCTAATAAAGATACTAGTTAATTATTTTTAATTTGTGATGGACGTATGCTCACAAGAGGAAAACTCTTTTGTCAATCTTACCGACAGCCGATGCTGAAAGAGACAGGCAATGACACTGGGTCGCCTATTGTACCAACACGGACTGAGGAAGAAATGCGGAAACGTTGCAGGTGAGACATAGCAGACAAACACATTTTAATTTATGTCAGTAACACAACATAAATCCAATAAAGTATATAAGTTTCTTCATAAATTCTAAATAGAAATTCTCAAAATGGCCGTTCAAAACAAAAGGAAAATTGGTTGCTTTGGACAAATTCCGTGGTATCATGTTCTGTATTAAAATCCATCCCGTATCGTAAATGGGACGTCACTATGTGGGTAACCTTATATTCCATTCGTTCATCTCCTTTCTTTTTGAACATTACATTATTTAAGTTTAACCGATTATTCAAATGCGCTAAATTACTAACCTTGTTGTTGGCAGGTTGCCTATGCAATAAACGCTGTCTCCACGTTCTTTATCTGCGTGAGATATTCACGTGTTATGGTAATTTCTATCCCTCCATTTGGCAGTGTTAATATATTGTTCTTTTTGTAGAAACAACAGTTGGTTGAAGTCAAACATTTCTCAAAATATATATAGTATATCATTAGTATATCATTATGGCAAATTAAAATAATTTAAATTTATTTGTAAACAGCTATAATTACCAAATTTGTTTTTTAGCGATTATCAAGATTTTGAAGAATGCTTGCATTCGATGAAACCAAACTGCGGGAAAATAGATCAGCTCCTGTTCGAAGGAATTGACCGTTATTATGACTACTTTTGTGACCAGAAGTTCGACGGTAAGAAACTAAGTGCAGTTAAATGTTACTTACACATAGACACTTAACGGGACACCTTTACCTCTGAATGTGTGCGTGCGTGCGTGCGTACATCTTATTATAATCCACAGTGAGTATGTATGTTCATATTTATGTTATACTACTCCTCCTAGATACTTTGCATCTAGGGCGACAAACTTTCGGTTGTTATTCTGTTCGCAACGCTACGCGGACATTTCCGTACAAATGTTGAGAACGTGATGCGTATTTTCTTCGAATGCTTTAAGTTACGTAATACAAGGACAAAACGTCGCAAGAAGATCCTATAACTGCCAGTATTACGTCGCAATTTTGAGAGATATGACACCACCAAGTAACAAGGCACATATGTATATTTGTGTGATAACGTTTTTTAAATATTGTTATCGTGACGAACTACCAAGTTATCCCGTCCGGAGGATGGACATTTTTGCGCCGACAGATTGAAATTACCGTCGTATTAATTGGCAGTTTTCTATACGGGTATTCAATTTGCAGAGTATCTCAAATATAGAGAATGCTTCAACAACGGTGCGCTTCACGAGGAAGGAAAGTTCTGTAACTCCACCTTCACGAGTCGCCTGAAGAATCTCCGGAGTTACAGCTACTCACACCGACGTAATCGTATATGCCAGTAAGTAACGACACGCATACGTCACACGACGTCGTTTATGGTTACTTTGGTGTCTGTCATATTAATTATTATTTTTATAGCAATTGTTTCGACGAAGGCATTGATTGAGGCATTTGTATGGCAAGGTGGTGTTGTGGTTAAACTGTCGGACCCTCAATCGAGATAACTAGATAACTCGGGTTCGAATCCTCTTGCTGCCTTTTCGAAACTTGGAGAGTTTCGTCCACAACACGTTGTTTCAATTTACTCAGCTGTATAAGTGAGTACCTGGCTATTGATACTGGTGGATATGTGAACGAATAGTCTTCGCGCAGAAATTACAGCGAGGCTGAATGCTTCCCAGAAAATTCAAATTGGTATTGGAATGAACAGGCCTGCAATGCGCTCTGAACAGTCGTATGCACTGGATACCGAGCTGTATAACATTGTACCGTTTTTTGTGTTGATTGTTTTTTATTGTTCATTGACACGCATGAGATCAGTCATGTGACTTACGGCCTTTAGATCTTTGGTCGGAGGCACCCTTGCCACCAGGGGCTTCTACCTACATCAGTACCCCTGGCATATAACATTAACGTTGAACTTTCTGTAGCTGCGTTAACCAGCGGCCGTCGCTGGGATTTTTTATTTCTTTGAAGCTTGGGCGCGGGCTAGTTCCCAAAAACACATCGACCAAGACCAGAAGTGGGACGATTCATCGTACATGGCGTGAGATAAACTGAAACATCCACGTTTCAACAGGTCAATCGACCAGGGGTAGTGTAGTACTATTACCACTCCTGGCAAGTGACGATGGTTGGAAGATATTTTTTTACAGAGGGTCTTACAGACTTACACCCAGCCCTTTCCTTAGCCCATGTCGCTTGCGTCGCCTAAGTCGTACCAGCAAGACAGTCAGATTGGCAAGACGTACACTCTTTAGCTTTGCTCTGTCATTTAGCCACGTTTCTTCACCGTCAGCTTCGATGAATATTGGAAACTGCAAGAGTCGTATTTGTCCCACGAGGGGTGCACGACAAATCTCGCACATTTGGCGGATCACAACAGGACAAGGCTTTTCAACGGTAGGGGAAGGCAGTGTTAGTTGAGCCACTAGGTTAGTTGAGTCATCCCACTTTCCCAGGAAACTACAGCAGCGACAGTTTCATGGTACTACCTAGTGATTGAACATGTTATTATATTAAAACACGACTGACGTAAATAGGTTACGTTTGTCACAAAGGTCAGAACAGGTAAGTTAAAAGTACCTTTTTGTTATGTTTTTTTAAACTTTTAGGAATTGTGATTAATGTATGCTGGTGTGTAAACTATCAATGAACATAACCAGACTTTGTTGTTTGTGCACTTACAAATGGTTTAACTATGCAAAGAGAAGAAGAATATTGACACACTTCACGCATTAATGAGAAGTTAATTATATAAGTTGAATTGTCGAAACGGGGCTAGTTGAGCCACCCAAGACCCAAGGGAAGTTTAGTTGAGCCACCCAAGTCCCAAGGGAAGTTTAGTTGAGCCACCCAAGTCCCAAGGGAAGTTTAGTTGAGCCACCCAAGTCCCAAGGGAGGTTTAGTTGAGCCACCCAAGACCCAAGGGAGGTTTAGTTGAGCCACCCGAGACCCAAGGGAGGGTTAGTTGACCCACCCAAGACCCAAGGGACGTTTAGTTGACCCACCCAAGACCCAAGGGAGGGTTAGTTGAGCCACCAAAGACCCAAGGGACGTTTAGTTGAGCCACCCAAGGCCCAAGGGAGGGTTAGTTGAGCAGCGGTTAAAGAAAGATGACGAGTATTCTTTACCCCAAAATACATTAAGGGATTAATTTTTCCGAACAAATTGGTACATCGGATAGCAGTTTTGACAAGTTAAACACATCGCCGGAACAGCGCCCCCTACCCACAGACACTCCTCTCTCGCTGCCTTTCGCCGTTAACGTTGCTGACGTGCGGACATTTTGTTCAAGCGACTGAGTATGCGCAAGGCTTCGGGTCATGACAACATCTGATCATATACATTCAAGAATTGCGCCGATCAGCTTGCTCCAGTATTCGCTGACATCTACAATTCATCTTTACAACAGTGTATAGTTCCAAAGTGTTTTAACACTTCCTATTCCCAAGAAGGCTAAAGTCTCTACCATGAACGATTACCGTCCAGTGGCACTTACCTCAATTGCGATGAAAGTTTGTTAACATGTCATGCTCCTTTATCTGAAATCTTCCACGGCCGGTCTATTGGATCCTCCCCAGTTTGCTTATCAAACTAAAAGATCTGCGGACGATGCAGTTGCCTTAGGTTTACATTATTTTATGAAGCACCTGAAAAAACCGAGTACTTATGCGAGGATTCCTTTCGTGGACTTTAGCTAAGCCTTTAACACCATAATTCCTCTGAAGTTGTTTAATAAACTTGTATCTCTGAATGTGCATCCTGCCATCTCTCACTGAACTCTCAACTTTCTTCTTCACAGGCCTCAATCTGTCAAGGTCAACAACTCTCTCTCCAAACCTGTTATTCTTAACACCGGTGACCCACAATGCTTATCACTCCCTTTACAAACGACTGTGTATCTGGTAACCAATATGTTTGCGTGATTAAGTTCTCGGATGACACCACTGTAGTTGGCTGTGTCAACAATGCTAACGAGTCTGTCTATAGAGAGGAAGTTCAAAGACTGGCTGGCAACATGGTACTAAACATATCCAAAACTAAGGAAATTATCATTTTCGCAAAAAGAAAACACCCATCCACACCCTTTTCATTGACGGTGCTGAAGACTTACAAGCCGGCTCTGTAAAATATTTGGGTTCGACTATTTCAAAAGATCTCTCATAGTGTAACAACTCGATTGACATCATTAAAAAGCACACAAAACGCATGTACTCATACGATTCGGCTTATCTCAAGCAATATTAACACGTTTCTACCGTTATTAAAGTGTCTTGGCATGTTCTATTACTGTCTGGTTTGGTCGCGCCAGAGAAGATGAAATTAATCAAATTGAATCAGTCGTCAAGAACGCTTCTAAACTAATCGGGTTAAATATGAAGTCCATCAGGTCTCTTTAGCATCCAGCCAACAATCTCTTTGAACTCCTTCCCTCCGGTAAGCGCTACCGTTGCATAAAAACTAAAACGACGAGATTCAACAATAGTTTCTATCCTCAAGCGCTGAGATGTTTAAACGGAGAACCATCTTAAATGTCTTGCCTCTGGCAGGTAGTTGCAATGTCGGGTTTTTTATTTTTACTTTTTTTATAGTTTAATCTATTATATAACTCTCGTTTGTTTCAACCGTTTTTAGTATTACGATGGGTGATATGTAATGTTTAGTCCGTGTGTTATTGAGTGCACGAGTGTATGTTTGTGCTAACGCCAAAATACTACAAATTGTACTTGCTACTTGGTAATAAAACGTATCTTAACTTATCTTATCTTAAAAACAATTTTGACATATGAATATGATTGCGCCTTAAATATCAAAACGAATGAAAAATGCCTCATCTAACACTGCCTTCCCCTATATTGGACTACGGTTAACAGAATGATTTCGAGACAATTTGATTATATTAAGCGACTGGTTCACTTAATTAAGCTGCCCGTTTTAATGCAGCGGTAACTGGGGATTGATTCCGTCCCAACAAATTTATTCGATTTTATTTAACGGATGATTCTGTTTTCCGCGACTATGTTAAGCGGAGTTCCCTGTATTCAGTATTAATATCTGAAACTGCAGTTGCGTCACTTTGCGTCGCTGTCGTGTCGCGTGAGCGATGGGTAGCACTACAAGAAAAACATTCGAAATTGTATCTATTCAAAAGGTTAATACATAGTTTTCATGTTAGGACACCCTCAATTCGTGTTTAATGAAAAGTATTATTGTCACAGTTCATTAATAAAAAAATTTCCAGTTCTTACTTCAAGAAATAATAATGAACATACAGTACATACCAATGATAACGTACACACCTGTTATAACATAGATACGTCGAAGATTACCTGGATTGCGTTGAGAATGCTGTGACATCGTTCTGCGGGAAAGAGGCTGCACGTTGGCAGAGAGGGCTCGACATGAAATCCCTCGAGCCGCTTCTAAATGAAATCAAATGTCCAGGCTGGCGTGAGTATACACGCATATGCATATTTTAATACATGTACACACACATATACACACACAAACATATCAACATAAACACATACAAACACATACCACACATTATTTGAACAAATCGAAATAGATATACTAGCACATAGACAGAAACACACACACACACACACACATATATATA
>SDWI01000762.1:169089-179979 GCA_009193005.1 Lamellibrachia luymesi | reverse complement strand
CGGTTGCGCCGCTACATGTTTGTATGGTAAACTAATGGGTGATCAAACTTGCCCACCCCACCCGACCCCCCTCCATTTGGCCACCCCCTTTGCGAGATCCTAGATACGCCACTGACTTGTATTTGGTAGTTGGCAGAATACGACGCCAAATCACTCACTCGTTAGCAGCGCAACCGTTCACGATTAACAGTGTGCATTTCCCAACATTCTATTTCCCCGCAACACCCGTAATTATTTCAGTCTCCACATTGTATTCAACATATTTCCATGCAGACATGTAACAAATTTAATTACACGGATCAATAAATTTAATTTCTGCGGGCGCGCCCCGTTGTCTCCGGCAATCAATCATTTAGTTCGGCGTCGCTGTGAAGCTAAGTAAAATGGATCCGACGAACCGGTCCGGACCACGTCCCGAGATCAAGTGCGCAAACTCGCTCCACTGGCCAGTGACAGAAACGTCGCGGAAAACCAACTTGCTATTCTAGATGTTATATTATTTATGATGCCAGATGTCAGGCGCTTTGAACGTGCGTGATGAACGTGCGTCGATGCCGGGTGTCTGCGGGTGTAGACCGGTTCACGGCTTATGCGTTGAAGAGATCTCATCTTTTTTCGTCCTCAGCGAACTTCAAAATTTGTTCTGTGGCAATGCCACCATGTTGGATCTGTCATCAGTCTTTTCGTTAATGTTTGCAGTGCTTGCACACGGTAACACCGGTTTTCGCTCTTTAACGAAGTGAAAATCCCCGGTTTCGTGTCGTAGAGAGCTGTAGCAGATTGTAGAAACACAATAACGGACAAATAATGTTGCTTATAGTTAGTGAGTGATTTCAGACATTGTTAAACATTTGTAATAATTGTTGAGGATCGAAAGTAGACATTTTTAGTATTGTTTTAACGTCATGGCGGCTCGTTTCCCGTCTACCAATCATTCGCTTAACTCGAAATGTGTTCAGCCAACAGTGTGTTCATGTATGTGTTCATGTATGTAGTGGCGTGTTTATGAGGGAGGACATTGGGCATTGGCACCCCTTTGCCTACATTTTTGGATTTGTTCCCGTATTTGCCCCTTGCGCCACTACACGAAGCGTGGGTGACTAGGCCCCTTGGTCACCCCTGTGAGATCCTTGATACGCCACAGTATGTATGCATAGCTTTGCATTGCATTACATAAGCATGCACACAAGCATAGATGTTTGTAATTTCAGATTTAACGAATACTTACTTAATTTTCATGTAAAAGGCAATGTTGAAACTAAGGGCAATGTTGTGAAGTAAGGGCAATGTTGTTGGACGTGATAAAAATCTAATTCGAGCTGAATTGACAGGGCGCTACTGCCATAATGTAACACATATTAACTAAATCATGAGTTCAGTTCATATATGCATATGGTAGGCTAGCTAAAACTAAACGTGGAATTAAGCAAGCGAGGGTGTCTGCGCAACCCGCCAGAGGTCTACATTTTGACGCACCGAGTATCTCCATTTAAAATATATAAATATGGATTAAATGAAGCAAGTAAACAAAGAGCTGCGAAATGTAGCACCAGGAATCTATATATTTCTGTGTTGTTTCACCTCGCGATTCATCGTTTCGCGTCACCACTTCTGCTTACAGAGAGATATAATATATCTTGTATATACCACGCGTAACAGAGCACAAATATCTGCTGTACGTGTCGACATACTGGTTAGATTTTACTTTAATAAAAATGTTTTGATCATCTTATTATGGTTCCTTTGGAGAGTACAAACACATTACAAATTAAGAGGTTCTACAAAACGTAAGACAACAAAGTTAATTGCTGGAAGCAGTAAGAAAAAAGATAGATGCGATTTCTAGGAAATATACATTGAGAAACAATCAGATTGGGAAAAAACGTCATTGAATGAAAACTGGAAGTTACTGAAGGAAAACTCGATGACCAGCTGCATGTTGTCAACTACAAATGATAGAATTGTTTTAGAGGGCCATAATCGCCAACGTCACCAGATATGGCACCAGAAGAAAAAAGAAGATCAAATCTTCTGCGTGTTGTAGACAAACTTGGTTTGTAGCAAGCGCCAACGATGCTGCGCAACATTTGTCTAAGCGAGTGACACTTAAAATGTGGAACTGCATTATTCGTTAAAACGTTCATTCGTTTCTTTATGTTTGTAGGCATCGATACCAAGTGGCGACGTTCAGATCTATCTTTCAGTGTTCACTAATTGTGTTGCAGTAACATTTAGTAGCGGGGAGTAGGCCTAATTATGGTCCAATTTTATTTCAATAATAACGTTGAGCTAAGGTCGAGCATATAATTTGAGGTTCAAACGTTAAACACGTATAATTCACACGAGAGTAAGACGCTGTTAAGAAGATATATACTCGCCACCCAAACGCGTAATGAGAATGGACGAAACATCGGTACACCGATATCACGCACCGCTATAGGTAGAGAGTGACTGGCACATGATCAGCTGGCACAAGACGTACGACTGGACAACAGGTATTCGGCCACACATTCGTGACTACATGGTTGTAATGCAAATCTCAATTAGCTTATTGGCATCTAGCGTCTTGTCGAGCCCGCGTACCGAACAACCAATAACACATTCGCGGCTGCCTTTGACGTGCAATCAAAGCTATCGGTCGAGCGCCAATCGTAATTGTGAATCCGGACACAATCAAAAGCCGGACACGCCTTTGTGCGCGCGCGGACGCGAACTTGTGGTTGGAAAACCAGGGCCGACACGCGCCCGGGACTTGCCGATGTGCGTTCATGTCTTCGTACGTGCGAGCGACGGTGCCGCCTTCAAAAAAATAACGTCGTAATTTGCGAGGATGTTTATGGAGGTCGTCATAGCATCATTGCACGGGCAGCGGTTCCCGGCTGCGTTTTGAGCAACAGTCGACCGGATCGTTTGATTACGGCGCTCGGCGGAATGTCGACTAGATCCGGTGTGGTAATGTAAAGTCTACGCGGAGCTGCACGCCACGCTGTTCACATTAAACCTCCCCCAGTTGGATGGGACGTCGCTACAGCAGGCTGTACGGTCGTCTAGCGTAGATTCAAAGAGCCGCGTTACGCTATCTACTGATATCTATACGTTGACTCGCGCGCAGCAGATGAGCGATATTTCATTAAATAAAGCCCGTCGTGACTCGTTGGCAACGATTGCAGATGTTAGACGCCTGGATCTGTTGCAGTACGGAGAACGAACCAAGTCGTCTGAGCATTTAACTGCCGAGAACGGGAACGACAGGAACGATAGCGAGTCTCGTCGTGACTCTGCCCGGAGTCACGGGCGACCACCGCTTCGCCTGGCAGTATAGTATGATCGCGTTCAGAAGCTGAAGGAGACGCGCTGTTAACGATCTAGATTTCAGGTCGGACGTAGCGCCGCTGTATCTGGTTGGAACTTGGCCGACGCTCGTCAGACGACGGCGGATTAACAAAACGCGACCGACAGCAATCCACGAACGGCTTTGACGCGCTCACTGAAGAGCGCCGAAAGTCACTGTAATACGATACTGGTGAACCGTTGACGGTGCAGAAACTTCGGCAACATGCGATAATAGATAACAGAGGCGCTGGTTTTTTTATGAAATTCTTCATTCCATCGACGCGGTCTACGGTCCCCGAGCGTCAAGTCTTGCCGTGAGCCAGCGTTGCCCGTCGACGGATTTACAGTCCGGTAGTCGATTCACTCCGGTGCAATCGCCGGCGAAAACCAAGTACGTATACATAATGTTTGCATGCGTTCGTAGATCCATATACTCACATGTCCGACCTCGTGGGGTTCGGGGGTTCGAACGAACCACCCCTTTTGAGAGAATTTGTTTTACCTGTAACATTTTCAGAAATCATCCCAGAAATCCCCGGCAAATTGTGTACGTCCGAATCGCCCGACTCAAATAACAGTTAACAACGATTTAACTTTGGCACAGCAAACATGTATGTCTTACACATGTATACGGAATACTCTTACGATAAATTAGTTCACCGTTGGGATATTTATGTTTCGATTCCTACATGTGCAAGTTCCACGTTTTAATGGACTGCTAATGTGTTGGCTAGCTTCATATAGCCTGCTTATATTGATGTCCGCCTCTTCTGTGTCTAATATGCATGGTCTACGTAGAAATATTGACCTAGACATCTTGTCATTCACGTAGTTGTAACTGTGTACATGTATACAATTACAAAGTGTAAATCGTGTGATTCAGCGGACTGGCAATAAATGTACGTTCACTCGGTTGTATAATTAAGTATCTGATCACAGACCGTGGCAGAATACGATGTGACCGAACAGCTTGGCATTTATACACATGTGCACGGGCGTTGATGTTTGCACCACTTGTGAAAGCAGATTTTAGATCCTTACTAAAAAACAAAATATCGACTTTAAGCAGCAGCATTATTATCGTACATGATGAAATCTCGACAGGCGACCGTTTTTGTTTACATAAAATACATGTTTAGTCTAAGTGGTAATAAATAAAGTCATTTTGCTTTCCGGAACCTGGAAATAAACATTGTTATTTGGTTATATAGATAAACATCGACCCGTCTATACGCGTTCCAGTAGTGCCGCGTGTAATTTCGAGATCAGGAAATAATTGTAGTTTTTGTTAAGGGGCTCTGACTGACTCATTCACCGACAATATAATAGAGTGTGTATTGAAGATGAGAAAGTAGACAATGGAAATGAGTAACTGGTGAGCCGAAGAAACATATCGAGGGAAACAGCAAGAGCAGTCAACAAGAGCAGTGTGTAGGCTGCACAATTTAACTAGATTAAACAGTATTACCGTAAAAGCAATTCACCCCAGCTGACAAGTGGACAAGGGATATATTGGTTTGTCCAATGGTTGTTGACATGGGAATTGCCCGATCGTGTCAGATATCTGCCAATTATGTTATAAACACATTGACAAGCTGACATTTGCGCAGTCATTATGTGGTTTACTCCATTCATTTATTGTACTAAGTGTGAGTGAGTACTTTCTCATTTCCAATATACGCGGTTCTTTTACGATCGTTTCGACGTTTTAACAATACATTCTGTAAATTGATTTATCATTTAATTAAATGGCAGGCCGTATTTAATTTCCTGTATAGCAATTGACCTTCGCGTTATTATTTGTCAAACTAATTAAGGCATCTAGACGACGACTGCATCCACACTATTAAACCGCACACTATTTATTAACTCCAGACGAGGAAAAGTACTGTTAGTAGATTTGTGAGTATATTCAGTCGAGAAAATTATGTTGTTATTAACGTTGTCCAATACAACGACAGCGACCCGTTTCATGCAAGCAACCAGCATATTTACATTCACTGCTTACTCCTGCAAGACAGCCCGTACATCTTCGATGATCTAATTCTAATATACTTTTCGTTCCCAGTTTTAAGACAAAGGTCGGCACTACAACTTTCTCTGTTGCTTCACCGACTTTCTGGCACTCTCTTCCTGTTAGCGTTAAGTTCGTAGCAAATATAATGACATTTCGTCGTAAGCAACAAAACCCACCTGTTTTAAACTCACTAAATCCGCCATAGCTCCTCATGCATCATTCCAACTGTTCACCGGAATTGCTAATCGATTCGAAATTGCCTAAATCCATTTGTTTTGGTGCGCCGCCGAGCTTGGGTCTCCCGAGGATTTGTTTGGTGCGCCGCCGAGCTTGGGTCTCCCGAGGATTTGTTTGGTGCGCCGCCGAGCTTGGGTCTCCCGAGAATTTGTTTGGTGCGCCGCCGAGCTTGGGTCTCCCGAGGATTTGTTTGGTGCGCCGCCGAGCTTGGGTCTCCCGAGGATTTGAGCGCAATAGAAGTGTTTTATATTGTATTGCGTACATGCAACTGTTGTTTTTGTTTCAATGGAAGGTCAAGTGCCCTGTCTAGTCGCAGTCACGATATCGTAACAATATTTTAATAATACATGAATTGGGCACGCGTTTGTGTAATTTCGACCATTAGTTGATGGAATAGCCGTGTTATTGAAAGTTCGGCTGTGCATGCGATGCGTAAAACGTTACATCTGCGTAATAAAACTGTTGCCGTAAAACAAAGGCAAGCAGATAACGAACGGGAAAGTATGCGGGTTGATGGCACTAGTCGGGTTAAGACCACGGGCAGGAGTCATCCGTCGTAAAGAGTCCATAAGAAAGTGCGGATTTGTTTCGAGCACTTTTCCATCGGATAAATGAGTAAAGTGAATGCTTTCTGTGCTGTTACACCAGCTCGTTCAGTTGCTGGCAATGAACAGACGCTATTACTACTCGCGTATCAACACAGAGGCTATTCTGCAGAACGCACCAACCTTTCCAAATCAGTCGCCGGCTAGGTCGAAACTGAGGGGGCATCGGCTTGAGGTGTTTTGTTTATGAAAAACGAGGTGTGTCGTTTTCACGAGGTCAGTTAACTGATGTTTAATGTGATGTATCCAGGAAACGCTGTAATGGCCTCATCCCACTCAGAACAGCCGCTATTTATAAAAGCGCAGAAAACAGTTACGTGCAACTCGCCCGCCATCAGCGACAGGCCTACTCCGCGCAGCAGATTTAACAAGATTTGTTGAAATTAGATTCCCCACAGCGCCTAGCACCATATGGCACGCGGGCGTTGAGTTGAGTTGAGTTGAGCATATCGACAGTTTATATCTCTGAGACCCTACCCTCTCAGATGTCTGACTGATTTTAAACATTCGCGTGCGTGCGTGCGTGCGTGCATGCGTGCATCCGTGCATGCGTGGGTGTTGGAAACCGCTAATAATGTTTGCGTCACCGTATACGATTGCTGCAATGTATCTGATTGACGTGTTGGCATATATATATATATATATATATATATATCGGTGATTTTCTAAGACTTAGTTTTACATCTGACTAGAGATTTTCCCGCTCGCAGTCGATATGTAAGCCGCGCTGCCAACACGTGATTCAGATGCATTGCAGCAATCCGATACCGCGAAGCAAACATTATTAGCGATTTCCAACATCAGGGACGTGTCCCAACAACCCGGGTGACGTTTCCTTATTTACATTTCTGGCCATACACCGACGTTCTCTTATTTACATTTCTGGCCATACACCGACGAGGAATAAAACTCGAGTGTCTATGAGCAGCACATCGTCCTCCACGCTCTCCGATGCAGAAAGAGCCAAGTGTTTCTCTTACCGCCGAAAGTTTGTGATCTTCGTCGCCGGGTCGGTCCGTGACGGGTCATTAGTAACTGATCGATTTCGAATGATACAAGTGAGAATTTAATTAGCGTGCTAACAGTATACGACATGCAGAACTCACGCGTTCTATATATTAATTGCCCTCCTCACGAGATAATTAATTACCATCAAGACGAGACAATCTGATTCTCCTGCAGTGACGAGCTACTGGCATCGGCAACGACTGTGCGCTGATTTAATTTAATCCTCCTGCACATGCGTGCGATTTGAGAATAGTTTACCGATCATTGCCATTGCCTTTGGCTACTCTACACGTAGCTTCAATGAGCCTCGAAGGTATGCTAGCATACGTCGGTAGGTTTTACCAAACTGGGTTTCTTATAGGTGTGCAAGTTCGGCTTACACAGCTTGTCACTATCGCTGAGTTGGTGCCGGTTTGACCTTTTCCATTGCTGTGCAGACGTTTCGCCATTTATACGGGAGAAAACGATTGCGATATACGTAGACACGTAGAAACGTCAATTCAAGGAAGCAAATTTACTAAATTATACGTCCGCGTTGTGAGAAGTTGTTAAATCAGACCACCTGCGTGGAAAACCAGTACTGTACCGTGCGTGCGTGGACATAAGAAACACTTCCGCTGTAGTGCAACGCCGGAATGTTTGTTGTCGTAGTCGTGAGAGTCATTATAGTGTGCGCCATCGTCATGATCGATGCACCGACACAGATGTATTATCGTTATTTCGCCGAAACCTTTCTACCTGGTTGAGTGACAGCCCGGCCGCTTGCAAGTTCCGTCTGCGTAATCCGGCTTTTTGGCTGCTTGACCGGTTCTTTAGATGGTCGAGTTTGTAATTGTCTGTTTGCTTGATGTTCTGGCTGGTTGGATGGACAAGCGAGATGTTGATCAACATGGCGGAATAACTGCCTGTCTGGTAGGTAGCGGGTATACTAACTAATTTCTGCGAACTGGCGTGCTGGTTGGCGGGAGTTTAACATTCGCCGTCGTAGCAGCGTCAGCAACGACTGCATTTCGTGGGATTTGGACACGTGAGGCCACAAGCGGACACATGAACAAGTGTCATCGTAAAAACACAACCAAAACAGATCTGCTTCTTAATTTTCTTGTCCACTGATCACGATGATGATCTTCCTGTTGCTTATCTGATTGATGGATGTCAGTTACTGAAACTTTCAACTTACTATGTTCTGTTATGTGCCTCTAACATTATTATGTTCTGTTATTCCTCTGTTATTCTGTTATTCCTTATTATGTTATGTTATGTGCCTCTAACATTATTGCCTTCAACTATTCATTGTAACCAAGTTGTTCTCAGTGTTTTCTTTTATCCTAACTGGACGTTGAAAATATTGTTTCCTGATTGTTTAATTCCAATTTTGTTGCATCCTCTGGCTTTGTGTACTCCCCATAACGTTATCCTAGTCGTTTTTACAGTCGTTTTTACTGCTCTTTGAAGTATGAACGCTGGCGCGTCTCAGCCGTCTGGTTCCCAGAAACATGTCGATGAAGACGGCAGGCGGGACAAAGTTCGACTGATTTGGCGCACTTCCATACAGTGTGTATGCTACATAATATAATACCATAATAATACTAATAATAATAATAGTAGTAGTAATAATAATATATAACATACTTCTATTGCGCTAAAATCATCGGGAGACCCAAATTCGGCAGTGCACTAAAACAAAATGATTTAAGCAGTTCATAATCGATAAGCAGTTCCAGTTGTTAACAGTTGGATATGCCAGTTTCCTCTGGTCCATCGTTTCACTCCCGTAGGTCAGTGCTTGCCCAATATGCAATGGTTGAAGAACCACCCAACGTACATAAACCAGCCAGCAATCAACACTCAACAGCCTACTACACGCAATCGGTCGGTACAAATTGTAACGCCCCGTAAGTCCATTAAAGGATGACGTGAACTGTAAATGACATCTGTGCGTCACGTTCGAGTCACGTACATGTTTTCAATTATACCGTTCACTGTCTATGTCACAGAATGCTTCACGCGCGACCGCATCGCGACAGAGTTGCCGTTTCAGAAGGTGCATCACGCACGTTGCTCTGGCGCTGTTCCATATACGAATTTTGTCTGACACAGATTATCCGTAACAGAGAGGTAATGCTCTTATGACGGTTAGGTGCTGCGTAACAGAGAGGTAATGCTCTTATGACGGTTAGGTGTTGCGTAACAGAGAGGTAATGCTCTGACGACGGTTAGGTGCTGCGCGTTGTGTGGTGCGTAAGCGAACGGCGGTTTTTGCACTCAATGCACACGTTGATATAAATATTTGATCGAACGCTGAAAACAAGAAGCACTTCTTTGGGCGAAGAGTCGTAGATTTGGTGAATTCATTGTCGGACAGCGTTGTCTCAACAATATCGCTTAATTCACAGAAGAACGCAGCATATCGAGTCTGATTATCGAGTCTGATTATTGCCATTGTACTATATCCGTATGCAGCGGCCAAGAACGATACAAAGGCAGACGCGTGAGGAGGATGTGTAGGGCAGTATAGAAAGTGGTACAGAAAGCATTCACTTTACTCTCTTATCCGATATAAAAGTGCTCGAAACAAATCCACACGTCACGCGAAATCCGCACTTTCTTATGAACTATTTACGGCGGATGAATCATGACCGTCGTCTATGTCTGACTACTACCATCAATCCGCACACTTGCCCTTTCGGTGTCTGCTTGCCAATTTTATGGCAACAGTTTTGTTATGCCGATGCAACGTTATAGGGGAGACCGGGGCTAGTTGTATACAGGGACAAGTTGTTACAGAGGCGTTTTACGAAAACATAGCACACTTATGGAGAGTAGTTGATTGGAAGTCCACCAGCAGACACACTGTCCAAAAATCGGGAGTTAAGAAGACGAAATTAACGAGATGTGGACAAGAATGACTTTTTAATCACCTAAAACCTTTTTGTCTTGGTATGTCCACATAATATCGTCTCACACACCCACTGTTTATGTTTCGTGAATGAAACTTTAAATACATCTACTATATAGTATAAGGGGTTATGCCAAGTAGAAGTTAAATTGAAATTCAGGAGTGGTTATCGTCCACGTGCGTTCAACTGCAACAATTGTGTTTGGGGCAAGTTGTTACAGTTGTATTGGGGCAAGTTGTTACAGTTGTATTGGGGCAAGTTGTTACAGTTGTATTGGGGCAAGTTGTTACAATTGTTTTGGGGCAAGTTGTTACAGTTGTATTGGGGCAAGTTGTCACGACTCTGACAATGCTCGGGCGGCTCTCACCGATGGCTCAGCCAGCGAGTTATGTGCTGACAATGATTGAAAGAACACAATTAATTTTAATTAACCACGACGAGTGAACGCTTTATTTGACTTGTGAAGCCTAGCGCGCTGGTTTATAACCAGAACTGTGAATGATAGCAGCATCAAACAAAATTGATTTCTCAGAAGGGCGGGTTACACATAGATAGAACATTTTTGGACTGTCGATAAGCCAATGCCTTCCTTGTCCACTTGCCATGTGGGTGTTTTGTCTTGGATGACAATCTTGTTCAATCTTATTAACTTTTTATGGCACAGTCCTATTTGAGCAATTAATAAATATTGCAGGATTCATTGAAGTGTGGATGTTCATGCGTGTGTGCGTGAGAACGTACGTGTGTATATCATACAACTAAGCAGAAGTCGCATTACATTATATATATA
>SDWI01000762.1:75826-90088 GCA_009193005.1 Lamellibrachia luymesi | reverse complement strand
TGAGTACAAACACTGTTTGGAAGGTACCTGCGATGGACTAGTTTCCCGTCCAGGAGAGTCAGTATAACTGCACTCTAAGTTGCTTCGCACTACAGAAACCAGGTTTAAGCACTGGCCATATAAGCCTTCATGGCTTCCTAAGGCGTAATGCCTGGGGGATGACTTTACCCCTTTTTTACCTATGGTCCTTGATGGGGATAATGTAGGACTCTCATATATATGTGTACGACCGTAGGACAATGACAGACGTTTAATCTTGCCGCATAAAGCAATTCGTTATGATATTTGTTATCGGTCATGATACGCGAAAATCATAATTTGCCATACATGTTAAATTGTGACAAACAGTACTGCCATCAATCTCATTGAACAAGGACATAATGTCTTGTAACATATACCGAGTCTGTTAGTGTTATTTGTTCCAATAGCTTGAACCAAAACAGTCATTACGTTATGCGTAAAAGTGTAGATGTAAAACAAATTGTTCCCGGAAAAACTATTACTGGTTTGAGCACTAGCGCTCGCGATACAACACGATTTCATTGGTAACTTCAATCAGACGCGTAGCCAGAGGGCGTCATACCCCCAACCCCGAAAGAAAATCATGGAACAAATACCAGAAATAACTGCCCCCGGACCCCTGCCATGCCTCTATCGCTCTGAAGGCCTCCTCTTATATAAAAAATCCTGCCTACGCCCAAGATTTAAATCATGTTCACTGACCTTACCAGCGACTTCTAAATATCCCGACCGAGTTTTTTCTTTCGTAGAATCGTAAACATCGCGTCGAGTTTTTGCGTAAACATAAAATGACGCAGCCAGCGTCTATTACGAGATCAACTGCGCCCAGGATTGTCGTCTGCAATATCAGGAAGGCGCATTTATTGTCGTTTTATTGCACAGCATGTGCCTTGAAGTGAACTGAAGAACATAGCGTAATGTGTTATGCTTGGTTTTATGGTTACGTTCGTATAACAGAGACGACTTCATAAGTATAATGCCGGAATGCGGGCTGTACGAAACGTTGTCTTTGTAAACGTAGCCAGTTGATACGGACGAACTGGGATCCTATTTTCACTGCTGATGTTATTTATACCCCCGCCGACGATGCTTCATCAGACTCGCTGGCGTTTACGACGTTCGCCGATAGCCCGACACTTAGGAAGCGAGCGCGCCTACCTCAGAGGAAATGGCGTATTTTTATCGGTGGTGGACTCACAAAATACGTTGTTTACAGGACGGCGCATAAAGATGGGTTCTGAGGCGGGGACGGGGGCATGTTTTCTCTTAAGCTCATCCTTCCGCATCGTGGTTCCCCGCCAAGCTGACGTCACTTCCGGTGACAATAATACCTTCGAATAATTTCCCTTTTGCGAGTCACATTTTGTAGGCCCGTTAAAAGGCGAAGGATAAAGCTTATATGACACGAGCTACGATCGATATCAGCTCCGAGAACTAGGCACCAGCTGGTCCTGGGGTCATCACTATCGCTAGCATCTCTCAGGAACCCGGGTTACGCATAAATGATAACATTTCTGACTCTCGATAAGCCAATGATTTCCTTGTCCATTACCAATATGGGCCTTTGTCTTGGATGGCATTCTTGTTCAATATTGTTAAATCCATCGGGCGACGGCTTTAGCTCATCGACGATGGTCGAATGCGCTTTATCCAAAATTGTTTATTTGGAGGTCCGCCGAAACACGACCTGATAATGTATAGTAAACACTTGATAATGTTATACACTAAAAATATGACCCTTCACCCTTCATGAGTCCGTTCCTGGTGTGACCCGTCATCTTCAGGTTCAGGGTCACGCCGCCAGGTGTTTCGAGGTCGTAAGATAAAAGAGACGTCAGCGACGCAGCTGATTACAGCTTCCTTTCGGCCTACATTTATAATGCGTGAAAATCTCCGTGGGAGTCCCTTCCTTTCCATGTTTCGGTTGTGTTTGACTTTCTTTTGTCGGCGTTTCTGTAACAATAATAACTCAAATAGAGGGAAAAGGCAATATATTAGTTGTGTGAACAACTTCAGAATAAACAAATTTAACAATGGCCCACTCTCTGGGCCATATTCACATAATAATTACTGTTGTATAACAAAAGTGCTCAACATTCATACTCATACGTTCCACGATGCTATCATGCCAGTATATTGTAGTGCCAAGAGACAGTGTTTTTCGTGGTGTGAAGAAGCAGTGTTCGAAAGAAGTGTTCAAATGCAGTCTATTTCTTAAATGGTCACAACAAACGCGTGAAATTTGCTTACGACAAATCTTCTTTGACCGGCCACGATCGCCACTTGGAAAGAATCGAGAAGTCGTCATGTTTGGGGACCAGTCATTGCTCACTGGCGATGGAGGGAGTAATTATTGCTGTTTTTTATGTCTCTTAGTGTTTTTTTTTTAAGTCCTAGGCCTTATCCCCCATTTGTTTGTGGGAACGGCTTGTTAGCCCAATGTCCAAGCCTCCTCATTTCTCATTCGGGATAACACAAGCCGGTCGTAAAGTTGACCAAACAGAAGCTATTGAGGACACCAACACAACACACATAACGTACTATTAAAGCTGTTTCCTCACATAAAAGTACTATTAAGGCTGTTTCCTCACATAACGTATTATTAAAGCTGCATGTTTCCACACATAACGTACTATTAAAGCTGCATGTTTCCTCACATAACGTACTATTAAAGCTGTTTTCTCACATAACGTATTATTAAATCTGTTTCCTCATATAACGTACTATTAAAGCTGTTTCCTCACATAACGTATTATTAAATCTGTTTCCTCACATAACGTACTATTAAAGCTGTTTCCTCACATAGCGTACTATTAAAGCTGTTTCCTCACATAACGTACTATTAAAGCTGTTTCCTCACATAACGTATTATTAAATCTGTTTCTTCATATAACGTACTATTAAAGCTGTTTCCTCACATAACGTATTATTAAATCTGTTTCCTCACATAACGTACTATTAAAGCTGTTTCCTCACATAACGTACTATTAAAGCTGTTTCCTCACATAGCGTACTATATTATAGCTATTTCCACAAATGGTTCGGCTCATCGCGAATCCGGTTCATTTGTGTCCAGATGTGTAGTGTGTGAGTAGCTTAAATAATGTGTGTAGTCTGCTTAATAGAAAATTACTATTTTTGTTCATCGAAAGACTTCAGTAATTATATTTGGTAAGGATCAAAATAGTGGATATCCAAAATATTAAATACTGCGCGAGTCAATGCCGTTTATTCTCGTGACTTCCATCCTCTCGCCGATCACATGACAAAGTTACGAAATTTCACCAAGGGTGAAAATCGTGATTTTTCAGCATTTCGATTTTCAATGTTTGAACAAGCATTAAGTAATTTAATAGTGTGTCTGATGATTTCACAAAAGCTACATGCAAAGGTTGCATAAATGAGCTAGAATGTTGCAGTGGATACTAGGTAGGTTTGGTTTTTCGCAAAATTTATTTGAAATGATACTAGCCAAAAAAATCGAATTGAGGAGAAACCTTTAATACGAAAGTTGATTTGAAAACACCATCGTAAAAAGATTTTGAAAACAGCCACGTCGGCACTGCATTTGCATTTGAAAGGTTGGCATTTCCCCTAATTAGCAATTTAGTCAATATCACAAACTCTGTAACCATGACGACGGGGTGACATAAGGAAACAAACAACAAACACACGTAGACGTATAGATAGTTGAAGTGGATATGCCGTGTAACGTTAGACAGTGAACGGCTTCCAAACTGAAGCATTTCTTCGCGTTGTTCATTAAGCTTTTAAAAAACCTATCGAAGTAAACTGCAACAATATCCAGTACAAAGACAAGTGGCACTTAAATTACGATTTGGTCTTGGAGCCCGACCGGAGATTCGTGGTGTCTTAGGGGAAATCTCAGCTCGCGTCTCATTTGTGCGTTGTTTTGACACAATGTTGCGTAACGTCACCCGAAGGAGTATATCATTTCCAATTAGATGTTGGAGCAACACGCGCGGCACAACACTCGGCTGGATGAATACCGCGAAATCCACATTTTAGAGAACAAAGACATATTTAGGAGTAGACCTATAAATCGTTAAGCAGAATTATAAAAGTCATAGTTTGTTGACGCGAACATCTTCGATAGGATTCCCGATTCGTTGGTTATGATTGCTATTGGTGCCTTCCACGTGTCTTCCACCGTGTTGTCTACGATGTTCTAGCCAGTTAACATCCCCTGTGTTGGTTCAGGTTGCAATCTTTCCGGGTCTTCCCCGAGTATGGCACATCATTCGTCATGTGGCCGCGCGGAATAAGCGTATCGGCTGAAATTGGCAGATTCCGCAATCATAGGCTCACTGGCGGATTCTCGACGCTACTCAATAAAACGCCGCGCGTCGTGAAATCGCCACAATGAAATATGTGCACGTTTGTTAGATTTTGGAACGAGTTGTTCGTACTAACAAGGAAAGATGTAGAGACGACAACATAGAGAGGAAGAAACGCTCTCTTCTGCAAGTTAAATTGACAGATGCTCACCAGGGGCACAGTAACTTAAAGAGTACCTGGCCATAGACATAGTTGGATGCATATGAACGAACAGTCTTCGCGCAATAATTGTAATGCGGCTGAATGCTCCCCGTTGAAGCTGAATGGGTGTAGGAATGAAAACAAAGCCATGAGCGGTCCAGCGGTATAATTATGTTACCTGCTTAACCTTTATGTTAAGACAGGTGCGATATGTTACTTAGTCATACAACTGTTATGTAATACTACACCGGGCAACCTCGTGACGTCGGATGCATCAATTTGAATGTAGCTTTATTAATAGAACACGTGTGTATAAAATAACCTCAAACGATGTTCTTTTCCAAAGGTAATCCCTGTAAGAAAATATCACAAGGACGCGCACATCTGCTGGCCCTATAATCGTCTAGAAGCGACGTCAGAACACTCTCAATCTCAGCTGTTTATAAAGGCGACCTTTCGAACGGAACCTTTTTATATCTGAAGCAATTAAAGGTGAACGCGTACAACAGACTTCCTATGTTTGCTGGAGCGGACCGCGCGCCATTCTAACGAATCGCATGCGCGCTTCTTTGAAATCACCCGCAGCCCAAACGATTGCTTAACGTTAATCAGAAGTTGTATGCGTGCACATCGCTTAATCTCTCTTTCCGATGTCTGCATAATGAATTTCCTCCCGGATGATTTCACGTTATGTTCTGTTGCCATTCCGATGTTTGCGATCTACTCAGCTTTCAGCGTCCGGTTCTGATGTCGTCTTTATCAGTTGGCGACATTGTGGCGTGTGTTTAATGACACGACAGACGGGCACACGGTTATGTTGTCTCGTACTAACAGCATTAGGATACTAAACGACCGATGAGTTGGCGGTTGATCGCAAGACATTTACATGCGCTTTGTGCGAAATACCGCAGAGATATTTAGTAGAGATGTTATCGTGTCAAATCGGAAGCGGGACGGCGATTTGGGCGCACTTTCTAAGGCCATACACGTTGTCAGCATTAGGCCATACACTTTGTCAGCATTAGGCCATACACGTTGTCGGCATTAGGCCATACACGTTGTCAGCAACAACACCACCACCATCACCACCATGACTACAATCCAGCTAGTCTATCGCTTCCATCACTAGAGCGTGTCAATCTCAAATGCTACGAAAACAACAATGACCGCCTCGTCGGCGCCTCGTATGTCAGTCGTCTGTCAAACTGTTTTGATATAGTTGTTGCCGGGATTATAAATAGGTATATGTAGTTTATGTGAGTCTCGCTTCAAAGGTCATAGCCGCGAAAAAAAATAACGCTGATGACACGATGGACAATAATAGCCCCTGTGTATGAAATCTAGGTGAGACGCAACTCTTATACACGCGGGTTTATTCAAGACCACACCCTTTCACTGGCAACTGATGAGGGTAAATCAATCGAAGATGGGTTGTTAACGGGGTCACACGGCTTCATAGGCTCTTCTGGCGTCGGGTGTGTGAACGATGTTCATGAACAACTGGTTATGTTTCATTATCAAGTTTCATCTTCACGAACATATGAGATCACAAAGGTAAAACGACTAGAGTAACAAAGGTAAAACGACTAGAGTAACAAAGGTAAAACGACTAGAATAACAAAGGTAAAACGACTAGAATAACAAAGGTAAAACGACTAGAATAACAAAGGTAAAACGACTAGAATAACAAAGATAAAACGACTAGAATAACAAAGATAAAACGACTAGAATAACAAAGGTAAAACGACTAGAATAACAAAGGTAAAACGACTAGAGTAACACATTTTCCATTTTGAGCTAGAACAATAGGTGTGATTCGACTCTGATCGTTTTAGAAATTTTCCATCCTCGGATCCTATAATTAACGTACACTGTTAAATAGTAAAATAACGGATCTAAAATGATTACAATTTACATTTTATACGTGCTACATCATATAAAATATATCTGGCGAGAGAGTATATACTATAGTGATCGCCAGGACCCTGATAGTTCTAGCTTTGTTCACCAGGACTCGTATCCTTCTAGCTTTGTTCACCTGTACCCTTATCGTTCTAGCTTTATTCACCAGGACCCTGATAGTTCTAACTTTGTTCACCAGGACTCGTATCGTTCTAGCTTTCTTCAGGGTTAAGACCACAGTTGACCTTCCTGTTTATTGTTCGAATGTAGGACATATTAAATTGCGATATGTGAATTTAAAGAATTCATATGATGTGACATAAGTGCAATTGAGCAGGCATATTCACAGGTTTGTTTGTAGAAGCTATTGGCTGTGAAATGGTGCATTTTTTTGAGAGTTTAAAAGGCGGAGGGATTTATGGGAATTTTTCTGCTATGGGCCACGTGGGCGCATGAATACAAGGCTATTTTTGTCAAAATTGATGGGCATCGCACGTCGGGGCGTTTTAAAAGAGCTGGAGGTATGTGATTTTGATAAAACTTGGTCAGCATGTCAATGAGATGATGGCAGATGCTGTGAAAAAGTTTCAGAATTTTTAGTGGTCACGTTTTCTTATAATCTAACAAAACGTTAACATGGCCACCAATGCAATTTTCAACTGTGGTCTGACTCCTAAAAGACGGAAGTCGGGGTCACAAACACGGTTATAAAATGTTGATATGCTTATGTTTTGGTCGTTGTTATTAGCTTAATTGTGGATATTACACGTAATTTGGATGAAATTATTAGTTTGTTATAACAAATTTCTTATAATTTTTATAATTTGCAATTATGATAATATAATTAGGGCTCATATTTTGGAAAATAAATAAATAAATAAAAACGGTTGCTAACCTGTCCCATGTTGTGTGTGTTTGACTTAGACAATTGTCGGTGTCAGACTGGATAATATTATATTATTATATGTATGTTATAGATTCCATCTAGTGAACAAGATCATTACTGGTTAAACGCCGCTACTATTTAAACTGTTTAACAGTCTCCCTTAGGAGGTGTCTTATAACCGATCTACTAAATATAAAACATGTCAAATAAATGTACATTTTAGTTTTGTACTATAACGTTTGATGTGCACGAGCTGATATATTGCGCAAGTTGATGTTTAATATGATATTTCATTGCTAATAAATACAATTTTTTTATTTTTCATATGCTAAAATAGCATTATAGAACTTGTGGTAAGCTAAAAGTGTACAATAAGCAATTTTTAATATCAACAATAACTGTTGCCTTTCCAAAATGTCTGCTCACCACATATCAATACCAATTTCATGTTGTGTGCAGTACTTTGCAACCCTAACCGTAGCTAACCCCATCTTTAGCTAACCACATGCCTGGCTAACCCCATCTCTAGCTAACCCCATCCCTAGCTAACCATAACTCTGAAGTGGTTAACATAAGATATAATCATTCCCATAGGCACAGGTTGATAGGAAAAGTGAACAGTTTGCTTGGAAAAGGCAGACAGCAGTAGCAATCACGAACATCATGATACAGATCGGATGCCAAAATGGAAAGTTTGCGAAAATTAGGGGGTATGACATAAGTATGTGACGGAACAGGTAACCATTTTGGACTAGAGCGATCATTGGTGATATTTGTCTTGTGGCCCAGTGCGTTAGCAACATTGTGTAACAAATTTGGACAGAATAGTTGTATTTTGGTTGTGTCACACCCACTGGAAGCACTGCGTAGATCAGCATTTTCAAATCTGGCCGCGACTGGCATCTGGTCATGTGATACCCTTTTATGGTGGCGTATCGAAATCAAGCCGTTCGCCTTGTATCTTATCAACTAGAAGTATGAAAGCAGTCACATAAACAATAAAATTGGACAAACCTGAATCATTGGAATTTACCCTAAATCCTGTTAAATGTGAAAAATGTCCAATTTTCTTACAAAGTTATGCCACGTTTGGTTTAAAATCAAGCAATTATATGAATAATAATTTAAAAATAAACTCATTAGTATATTCAAAGGGACAGTAAGCAGGCTTCATTGGTTCGCAGTGCTATGTAAATCTAGTGTACATGATCTATGATTTATCAAGTGTCAAAATCGACCTATAATTAAATTATGTGACTGGTTTTCAGCTAATAATACGGACAAAGCATTGTTTAGACTTGGCTGTCAAACAAATAATAATGACTTGACAAGTAGGAGTGTTCCATAATGTGTCTACATATACACTGTGCCGCAACTTGATATAAAATTTGACACTTTCTGAAACAAACAAATTCCCTATTTGGGGTAAGACCACAGTTGACCTTCCTGTTTATTGTTTCACACGAATGTAGGGCGTATTAAATTGCGATATGTGAATTTAAAGAATTCATATGATGTGACATAAGTGCAATTGAGCAGGCATATTCACAGGTTTGTTTGTAGAAGCTATTGGCTGTGAAATGGTGCATTTTTTTGAGAGTTTAAAAGGCGGAGGGATTTATGGGAATTTTTCTGCTATGGGCCACGTGGGCGCATGAATACAAGGCTATTTTTGTCAAAATTGATGGGCATCGCACGTCGGGGCGTTTTAAAAGAGCTGGAGGTATGTGATTTTGATAAAACTTGGTCAGCATGTCAATGAGATGATGGCAGTTGCTGTGAAAAAGTTTCAGAATTTTTAGTGGTCACGTTTTCTTATAATCTAACAAAACGTTAACATGGCCACCAATGCAATTTTCAACTGTGGTCTGACTCCTTCACCAGTACACTTGTTGGTCTAGCTTTATTCACCAGGACCCTTTTCGTTCTAGCTTTATTCACCAGGACCCTTATCGTTCTAGCTTTGTTACCAGTTTGACTAAACTCGACCAGCATTTCAATGAAATGATGACAGCAGCAGGTAAACAGTTTCAGATTTTTCGATTGTCACATTTTCTTATAATCATTCAGAACGTTAACATGGCCAACTAACGGAAAATAAGCTGAACCCTAGACGAATTGATTCCGACAACGACGTGGAAGGACATATTGCTCAACTGGAATTCGGCCGACTTACAACTGTGTTGTAGTTGATGATCTAACGTTGAACTGTCTGTTTGGTTTTAGACGTGGACAGACATACTGCTCAGCTGGAACCCGGCCGACTTTGGCGGCGTCGACCACGTGCGAGTGCCTACACAGAACATCTGGATACCGGACATTGTCTTGTATAACTAGTAAGTGTCGACATTTCAGTAGAAAGGGCGTCCGTCCGCTTCAACGAGTTGATTAGTTATTACTGGCGTCCTGGCATCAATAATTGTTACCTGTTGCAAAATTTCTCAATTTCAATTTAATAAAAAAAGAGTGGGAACATATGGGAACGGAGAAAACGGAGGAAAGACGGAGGAAAACGTAGGTAGAGAATGTGGGATGGGAAGAAGAAATATTAAATAGGTGCAAAAAACAATGTATACACAATGAGACAGTCAAGCAAAAGTAGAATTCCTAATGCATGCGCGCTAATAGATATGTCGGTCTTCGGAAGTGTCAGTGGACAGTTCCAATTTAATGGACTCATTAGCGTGTTCTACCTGAGACCGGATGCAATCAGAAAGCGAAATATAAAGTTGTTAGCTGTTGCTACGTGTGCTTTACGTCAAGTTAACTTTTACGTAAAGTTAAAGTTTTTGTCAAGTAAGCTTTTACATCAAGTAATTTTTTACGTTAACGTATTAGATTAACTCAACTATTAGGCTAACTTAACTATGCGGTGAATTTTTTATTAACAATTACGTCAACTTAACTATTACGTTAACTTAACTTTAACGTCAACTTAACCTTTACGTCAACTTAGCTATTGCATCAACTTAACCTGTACGTCAACTTAATTGTTACGTCAACTTAACATGTACGTCAACTTAAAACACGGCCTTCCCGCGTCGTTCCAGCGCCGACGACCGACTACGCGAGTATCGCGACGCCTACGCCGTGGTCAAGAACGACGGCTCGGTGCTGTGGATCCCGCAGGCGCTCTTCAAGAGCTCGTGCGTCATCGACATCACCAACTTCCCGTTCGACCGCCAGAACTGCTCGCTCAAGTTCGGCTCATGGACGTACGACGGCTTCAAGCTCGACGTCGACTTCTACAACGGCGTCGACCGCATCGACCTGAACGACTACATCGAGAGTAACGAGTGGATGGTCGTGGGGCACCCCGCGAAGAAGAATGTGCGCTACTATCCGTGCTGCAACGAGCCCTTCCCTGACCTGACGTTCACGATAATGCTACGGCGCAAGGTGGCGTTCTACAACTATATCCTCATTCTGCCGTGCGTGCTTCTGTCGTCTCTTACCCTCGTCTTGTTCTGGCTGCCGCCCGAGTCGCCGGCCAAGATGGTCTTAGGTATGTGCCGCGGTCGTTCTGTTGGGGCTAACTAATCCGGGGTATCGGGGCATAATCCCCGACAAAACACATCATATGACCATCATTTCACACATTCATATACAACATATTTAGTTACACGTATTTTCTTGATCTTCATGCGTCAATTCATACAATCAATGGACAATAAATTAAAAGTTTACTGTTAAACATATATGTAAAAATGTGTAGATATAACATCCATATAAAAATATGTAGATATACATACGCTTATGTCCTACAGTGGGATGATGTTGTCCTAGGGGGTCGTATGAGGATTATGTCCTGGAGGTATTCGTGAGGGATATTGTCCGGAGTGATTTTGTACGCGGGTGATTTTGTCCAATAAACCAGACATGTTGTGTGGGGTGCAGTAGCCAGCGATAGAACGCCGGACTAAACATCGAAAGGACCGATGTTTGTTCATCCTGTTTCCGTAGAATAGTCCATCTTTATTACCATAACTACTGTTGGAACCTTGCACTATTCACGCATCAAACAGCAAGCGTAAGGCCGTGGGATCACGTGTTTCCGTGTACACAAGCGCCTTATATGTGACTAATGCTAATCCTATTACCCAGACGTCATTAGCAATGGGCGATGCACTATTAGCAATAGTTGGCAGAATATCGCAACTGCGCAGGTGCATGATATCGTAGCGAGCGCACGCTACGAGACGTGGACGCAGGAAAGGATATCGGGTAAAATGGTTCACTCATGTGTTAACTTGCTGATATATTTCTTGTTCCAGGAATGAACATATTTGTGGCCTTTTTCGTACTGCTACTACTCTTGGCCGAGTCTACCCCGCCAGCAGCATCTTCCATCC
Organism: Lamellibrachia luymesi; assembly: GCA_009193005.1. Lineage (NCBI taxonomy): Eukaryota > Metazoa > Annelida > Polychaeta > Sabellida > Siboglinidae > Lamellibrachia > Lamellibrachia luymesi. The sequence continues at coordinate 78,427 of SDWI01000762.1, read as the reverse complement.
CACTCATAGGTGCGCAAGTGTACCATTATCTGTATCACTGGTCGTATGATATAGCTATAATTATGATATAGCTATAATTATGATATAGCTATAATTATGATATAGCTATAATTATGCTCACAGCCGACAGTAGTAGCGCGTCGGACTTTAAGTTAAGACAACCTGTGTCAGGCCTCCCGTGCCAGGGGTAGGCAAATGCGTATTGCACATGCGCGCGCAAGCGCAGTGAACAACTAGTCTACAGTCTATAATAATGTTCATGCATCTAGCCTCGTTGTGACAAACGCACACAGGGAAACTAGGGTCCTTTTGATATGTTATTCAATATGGTATTTTGCAACTATCTTAAAAAAAATTGCTTTGTACTATTTATTTCTATGTTCAACCCTTCTGGACTACACGTGACCTGTCGTGATTAATTGTGCTGCCAGAAGTAGCCGATTTTTAGTTTCTGTGTTCTTCTTTTTCTTCTAGTTGGTATTTATTTATTCCAGCAAATAATCGCACTAGTTATTCAATTTATGTTTATACTATGTATTCTAACAATTGGGAAGGTAAACCACAAACTTAAACGCATTGTTGCATAAACCACCTTAGTAGCAACGACTACTGCTGGCACAGGATATTCTCGGTAATATCGGGTTCGAATCGACCCAGTTCATTCAACTGTATAAATGAGTATGGTAGTGATGGGATTACGCCAACAATTAATGCGGTTTGGTTGAATACTTCCCAGAGAATTTGTATTGGTGTTGGAATGATCAGGTCAGCCACTGGTGGGGAGGCAAATCTGAATTGCGGGAGAATGAAAGGGCCCAGGCTTCAGGGTAATGCCCCCATTTTGTATGTAAAAATGCCCCATTTGTCAGGAGTTGACGTTTAATGCGAACACATGTGTCTTAAGGATAAGATAAACATCATTACGCGTGCGTGCGTGCGTGCGTGCTTGCGTGCGTGCGTGTGTGCGTGCATACGTGGATGTTTTATGTTCTTCAAGTTAAAATTAAACGCTTAATCATGCTTCTGTCTTCTTTTACAGGGGCATATTACTGTCTGAATATGGTAATGATCACATTATCAACATTTTTATCGGTGATTGTTATCAATCTATACTTCCGCGGAGATAAAAGACAGAAGCTGCCATACTTTATGAAGAGGGTACGTACGTCCATCGATTTCCACTGTGCGTGTCTCCAACCTGCTTTCACGTTTCCCTCGAGAGTGTAGTAGGCATTAGTTGGATTATCGCGGTATCGTGTTCTAGCTAATCCACATCGGGGTATGCGCCACCTGGCGTGTGATTACGACCCGGTAAATCTTGACGCAAGCGTCCAATTAACTCCAACAAGCCGTGAATAAGACTGTTTTAGTGACTGTGTACCATTGTCCAAAACAGTACTATATTTCAGTTCAAGCTTCCTTACCGAATCATTAATGTGCTGCTTCCAACAATACTGAACTGGAAAACGTAATATGTGAAAATTTGCTACGCGGCTTAGTTCCCAAATTTCAAAAAATTTATACGGAACTAGATAGTGTTTTCAGAAGAAAAAGGTTTCCCACATAATGAGAATATATCACAATTGATACCCAACTCTACAAACTCGTTATAACAACGACAGCACCAATTGATACCCAACTCTACAAACTCGTTATAACAACGACAGCACCAATTGATACCCAACTCTACAAACTCGTTATAACAACGACAGCACCAATTTTCTTAGAACCATCAGTTAAAACTCCTTCCTCAATAATTTTTTTTTCGCTCGGCTCCGACTCTCGTTTCAGAATCATTTCGCGAAATTTCAAACCGTGCGACACAGTAGTTCTAGTATCCACTACGATACACTAGCTCTAGTATCCACTACGACACACTAGCTGTAGTATCCACTACGACACACTAGCTGTAGTATCCACTACGACACACTAGCTGTAGTATCCACTACGACACACTAGCTCTAGTATCCACTACGACACACTAGCTCTAGTATCCACTACGACACGCTAGCTCTAGTATCCACTACGACACACTAGCTCTAGTATCCACTACGACACGCTGGCTCTAGTATGCACTACGACACGCTAGCTCTAGTATCCACAACGACACGCTAGCTCTAGTATCCACAACGACACGCTAGATCTAGTATTCACAACGACACGCTAGCTCTAGTATCCACTACGACACACTAGCTCTAGTATCCACTACAACACGCTAGCTCTAGTATGCACTACGACACACTAGCTCTAGTATCCACTACGACACACTAGCTCTAGTGTCCACTACGACAAGCTAGCTCTAGTATCCACTACGACACGCTGGCTCTAGTATCCACAACGACACGCTAGCTCTAGTATCCACAACGAAACGCTAGCTCTAGTACCCACAACGACACGCTAGCTCTAGTATCCACAACGACACGCTAGCTCTAGTATCCACTACGACACACTAGCTCTAGTATCCACTACGACACGCTAGCTCTAGTATCCACTACGACACACTAGCTCTAGTGTCCACTACGACAAGCTAGCTCTAGTATCCACTACGACACGCTGGCTCTAGTATCCACAACGACACGCTAGCTCTAGTATCCACAACGA
>SDWI01000762.1:47305-73136 GCA_009193005.1 Lamellibrachia luymesi | reverse complement strand
TTGAGCCTGCACTGATCGCCTCAGCAGGGCAGGGGAAGGCCACATTGAGCCTCCACTGATCGCCTCAGCAGGGCAGGGGAAGGCCACATTGAGCCTGCACTGATCGCCTCAGCAGGGCAGCGGACTTCCAATTTACTGGAACTGACATTGAAATTATTTTTAATATTAAGATAACCCTAAGATATTTTTTAATGTTATCATGGGGTTCAGCCACCATTGCTCGTGATGATCTCTGGACATACCTAACCTTGTAGTTAATGTGGTGGCATTCAGTGAATATTAAGTTTTTAAACTTGATGCTTCTGAATCTTCTTTGTACATACCTTCTGGGGGGGTGCAAACTTCTTTGTACACACCTTCTGGGGGGGTGCAAACTTCTTCGTACACACCTTCTGGGGGGTGCAAACTGTCATGACATTTGGAGCATTAAAACACGTGGTCAGGGTTGACTGAATTACTTTTATTTTGTACTTGAGTAAACGTAAAAGTAATTCACCTAAAAACTACTTGAGTAAAAGTAAAAGTACTTTGTAAAAAAAAGTACTTGAGTAAAAAGTAAAACTACTTTTCAAAAGTACTTGAAGTAAAAGTAAAAGTACAACACATGGAAATAAAAAAAAATCATGAGTAATATGATATAAATTACACAGCTTGCATCTGGCAACTGTTTTGCAATCACTCTGTTCCCATACAGCCTTAGCTGGTCAATCGGTCTGCCACCCTTGAACATGCTCACTTGGATGCTTGGAAAATTACATTATCATGTATGAGAGCTCACAACATAAAATAATTTAAGTTAAATACAGAACTTAATTAATGATGAGGCACAATCTTTCTTTTGATTGACCTGTTCCACTGGGGTATGGGAGGAGCTAGGTTGTACAACAGGATATGTATACACAGGTGTGACTGTATCTGAGTAGGTAGAGGGTCAGTCCAGTAGTAGTAGTAGCCTCTCAGGGAAAGTGGTCAGAGGTAATAGCACCTAGCACTGTCCATAGTAAAATTAAGGTTATAGGGTTACCTGGTACCAGCTGTGTTGGTTACCTGGCACCAGCTGTGTTAGTTACCTGGTACCAGCTGTGTTGGTTACCTGGCACCAGCTGGGGCTAGAATTGATCAGAAGACAGACCAGTGCAACAGAGGAATGCTGTTGCTAATTGCAATTAAAAGTGTGCCCTGTCAGGGCCCCTGTCCCTGTCAGGGCCCCTGTCCCTGTCCCTGATTATTATGAGTCAGCTTCAAAAAGCCATTGCTGGGAAAAGATGCTGCAGTTACGAAAGTTGCTTATTACAATGTGGTTTGACAACACTAGAGACCAGGAGACTAAGAGGAGACCAAATAGAAGTGTTTCAAATATTGAACGGTTATGAGGATGTTGACAGGAATATGTTCTTCAAACTTAAAGAAGGCAGTAGAACCAGAGGACACAAAGCAGCATTAGTTAAGGAGCAGTGTAGGTTGGACATGAGAAAGTACTCTTTCTCACAGAGGGTGACAAATGAATGGAACAAATTGCCAAATGATTGTGTTAATGCTAGTAGTGTGAATATGTTTAAAAATAGAATTGACAGATATTTGATAAGGGCGGGCATCACATAGATGAGAAAATTGTTGGACTCTCGATAAGCCAATGGCTTCCTTGTCCATTTGCCATCAGGAACTTGTTGTTTGGGATGGCAACCTTGTTAAACCAAATGGCAGAGTATCAATTCTTTACTCTAGTTCTGTAGAGTAATCATTACTATGAATTTATTAAACATCTCAAGATGAATTTATTGATGAAAGAAAAATGCTGTTTAATGCTGACGTAAGCCGGTAAGGCCGTTGCAGACAATGGGCGGAAATCGGTGAAGTTCTCAATCCATGATGCACATTCGCTCACGAATATCAGAATTGTGTCAGTGTATGGGGATTATCAATACATACAATTTTAATATTTATAATACGTAATGGAAACTTACTGATTAATAGTTTATATGGTGCAACGGAGACATTTGCATCATGGTTTGAGATGGCGTTCAAGTGTCGTGTGCTCGACCTAACCTATGCCAATATTTGGCAGGCTTCGTTCACTGATGTATATATAAAACCATGGTTGCATCGATTTCCCAAAGAGAGGTTTATATGCAGATATGACCGCGAACTGGCATGCGATTCGATGATATTAATAGCTTTTGGCCTGGCGACTATGCACAGTTTATGAAATGTCATTGACGGTGGAGCGCCACCAGCCGCAGCGGTTTCGCTAAAAATGTAACGAAAATATATTGGGAAGTAAATAAAAGTAACGAAGTAAAAAATCGCGTTACTTTAAATAAAACTACTTTGTTACAAGTAAAAGTATTTTGTCAAAATTCTACTTCGTTACATGCCAATTACTTGAAATAACTACTCAAGTATTGTAACAAAATACTTTTACTTCATTACATGCCAATCCTGCACATGGTTAGTATGGGAAAAAAAATTTTTCAATGCCGTTTTTTCTAAAACTGATTATCTCGGAACTGTGATTCCACGAATGTATACCCTTCAAGTGAAACATCTTGGCCCAGGAATAAGATACGCAGTTCGTCTTGGTGTCATTTTAAAGCTGTGAATCTCCTATATTTGAATCTGTAATAAAATGATACTGTCACATTTACTCGAAGTGCTTGGTTTTGGCGTGCTGCATCATATATAATGATAACATTTTCAGATCTAAGAATGCATGGAAATATACATTATGTCCATTATGAGAAAAAGTGTGAAAATATATTCTATGAATTATGAAGCACCTGTCCATGTTCTGTGTAAAGCAGAAGTGGTACATACTTCACTGTTAAAGGTAATCATGTGTTATAGAAGTGTGACATCATGTGTTCTAGAAGTGTGACATTGTGTGTTCTAGAAGTGTGACGTGTTCTAGAAGTGTGACATCATGTGTTCTAGAAGTGTGACATCATGTGTTCTAGAAGTGTGACATTGTGTGTTCTAGAAGTGTGACATTGTGTGCTCTAGAAGTGTGACATTGTGTGTTCTAGAAGTGTGACATTGTGTGTTCTAGGGGTGTGACATCATGTGTTCTAGAAGTGTGACATCATGTTCTAGAAGTGTGACATCATGTGTTTTAGAGGTGTGACATTGTGTCTTGTAGAAATGTGACACCATGTGTTGTACACGTGTGACATTGTGTGTTGTACATGTATGACATCGTGTATTTTAGAAGTGACATCATGTGTTGTAGAAGTGTGAAATTGTGTGTTGTACACACGTGACTTCGTGCATTGTGCGACATCGTTTATTTTAGAAGTGACATTGTGTGTTGTGCATGTGTGACATCATGTGTTGTACACGTGTGACATTGTGTGTTGTAGAAGTGTGACATAGTGTGTTGTAGAAGTGTGACATCGTGTGTTGCAGGTTCGCGTGGCTGATGAGAGTCAGTGCCAGTGTCATGCCTGTCTGCAGCACCAGCATCAGAAACAACAGCAGCAGCAGCAGCAGCAGCAACAACAACAACTCGGTGTTGTGTCGGAGACTACACTTCCCCAACACTTCCCTGTGTTGCCCCAGCCCAACAACCAGTCCCTGCACCTGTACCCCCACATCCATGGAGCCAACATCATGCGCCCCATAGCAGCAGCTATGACGACCCTGCAGCCGACACAGCTGCCGGGCCAGCACCCCCACACCCTATTGCAACCCCAGCTGTATGAACTACACAGCCCCCTACCCCAGCAGCAGCTTGTACTGAAAGCTGTCACGTCAGCATGCATGTCGACCACTGCGACACCGACATCACACACGCACCAGCAACAGCTGAACCACTTCGGACACTACGTGGATAGCAAGGACGTCCGATTGGCGGTGTCCAATGACAAGTTGTACCACACCTGCCTCGGCTGGGAGAACTCATCAGTCAACGGGGCTCACCTTATGCTTTCATCGCAGTTCAACTTGCCACCGCCATCGCCGCCATTTTCCAATGATGCGCCACTAGTGACGCACTCTGGAATGCCGCTGCCAGCTGAGGACCACTTCGCCAGCGTGGTGCCAACGTCAGCGACGCCGCTGTTCCAGCAGTGCACCTTGGCAACAGCGTCCTCTACCAGCAGCACCAGCAGGCTCGGCGGTACTCAGTGTGGGGCGAGCGTAGTTCTTAGCGCGCCTGTCAGTGGCCTTGACCCTCGAGTTCCAGATGCGCACGCCATGAAGCGAACTCTGTTGAACCCTGCCAGTCAGGCCGTGCCCATCCACAACTTCACTCCCGTAATTGGGGCATCTATGCCGGGAACAGGCGATATGTGCATGAAGCACAACCCCTTCATGTACATGACCAACCACAGCTCGCTGACGAACACGCCCCACACGACCACCATCTCGACATCGCAGCCAACAGCATCCACTGCAGACGTGATGAAGCTCAACGACGACCTGATGAGGTCGTCCGGGGTCACGGGGGCGGGGTGCTGTGACGGGGGCCACCAGGACCAGATGTACGCCCTGTCGCACGGTCGCATGCAGCCAACAGGTGGTGCCACAAAGCAAATGGTCAACATGTCACATGTCACCCGTATGCAACAGCAAGGCCGCGCCACCGCACCACAAGGCCGCGCCACCGCACCACAAGGCGTTCCTGCACCACGCGGTGCACCGCCTAACCACCATCACATGCACAGTGTCAACGTAGGGCTTGTTGATGCCAACAACATCAGTAACAGTGACGTGTCGTCAACGGCAGGGTCAATGTGTCTAGAGGCAGACAGCTGTGGACACGATGACAACTGTGACAGCAACGATGACAGTTGCTCAGAGCAGAGCTCGTCTACGTCAACGTCAAACCAGAAGGATGGCAAATACTGTGACTGTTGCTACTGCGAGTTCTTTGGCCATTCAACAGTGAGTATGTCTCATGTCTAGTGCAGTCAGGCTGTCTGTTTTCTTTCGCACTAGTTTAGTTGTTTTAAACATACACAGTCGGATCGTTTTTATTATAAAATCATGTTATATATATATATATATATATGTATATATAATAGTATAATCAGTGTCTAACACCTTGACTACTCAAGTGTATTTTAATTAACCACAATTTTTAAATACAATTTGACTACTCGGTCTGATAATTTTTGTAAATCGTGCTTATAGTACAAACTATGATCTACGATATATCTAAGATCATGCTTATAATACAAACTATGATCTACTATATCTAAAATCTTTACCAGTCAAACATGTTTTAATGAACCAAATTACTTTTAATAATTTGACATGTTTATATTGCCATTTAGCATGCACTTTGTAAATATTCAAGTCAAAACGTTAAGATTAAACAAATAACAGTCGTTTTTATAAAAAAAATCATTAAAATATTTGAGTATACCTGGTGTTAGATTTAGTTACACTGTAATAAGAAGTTTACTCAATTTGCAGTGATAAAGGTTAAATGTTGCACTTGAATACTGAGTAATTGTTTTTTTATACAGTAAAATAATAGAGCATTTTTGCATATAAATAAAGTTAGGCCCATACCCGTATGGTCATATATAAAAGGGCATAGGCGTAATTTAAAAAAGACAATACAATGTTAATATAAAATTATCACTGCTGTTCAGTTATTTTTAAGTAAAATTTGTTGCGCTTTAGCCCCCCACATTGCCAACAAGTCGAAACTATGCCGAGATGAGAGACAGGCTGCGACTGAGGCTCAAGCAGAGGGTAGGTGCTGCCATCTATTGGCTTCTACATTTATTTCTGTGGAAGCTTTATTATCCAGGTACTAGTCAGTGTACTTGTAAATACAAGGGGTGCAGTAGCTGGGGTGTTTAGAACACTGTACTGTCAGTTGAGAGACTCAGTATTTGAGTCCCCCATGCTGCAGTTTTCAAAGCTTGGGCAACTTCGTTCACCCCTCTGCATGTCTTTTGGATGAGACGCTAAAAGCGGTTGGTCGCTTTGAGACCCCCTCCCTTGCAGATTCCCCTCCCTCGCTACAACACATTGACCTGTGGTTACCCAGTGAAAATGTCCTCCTTGTCCTTCCTGCTGTAATCATCACTGTTCATACTCAGCCGCCATAACACAAGACTGTCAGCACCCGCATGAACTGTCAGCACCCGCATGAACTGTCAGCAACCGCATGAACTGTCAGCACCCACAGGAACACTCAGCAGCCGCAGGAACACTCAACACCCGCATGAGCTGTCAGCGCCCGCATGAGCTGTCAGCACTCGCACAAACTGTCAGCACCCGCACGAACTGTCAGCACTCGCACGAACTGTCAGAACCCGCATGAACACTCAGCAACCACGTGAAATGTCAGCACCCTCATGAACACTCGGCACCCGCATGAACACGCATCACCTGCATGAACTGTCAGCACCCGCATGAATACTCAGCACCCACATGAACTGTGATTGGAAAATGACAAACAATAGGTTTTTTGGAGAATACATGAATGTACTACACTAATCAAAACAGCTGCTAACCCTGCATATGAAACCTATTTTATGTAGTGTCACACAGCAATGTTCTGTGTAGTGTTGCACAGCGATGTTCTGTGTAGTGTCACACAACGATGTTCTGTGTAGTGTTGCACAGCAACGTTCTGTGTAGTGTCACACAGCGACGTTCTGTGTAGTGTCACACAGCGACGTTCTGTGTAGTGTCACACAGCGACGTTCTGTGTAGTGTTGCACAGCAATGTTCTGTGTAGTGTCGCACAGCGACGTCCTGTTAGTGTTGCACAGTGATGTTCTGTGTAGTGTCACACAACAATGTTCTGTGTTGTGTCGCACAGCGATGTTCTGTGTAGTGTTGCACAGCGATGTTCTGTGTAGTGTCACACAGCAATATTCTGTGTAGTGTCAATCAGCAATGTTCTGTGTAGTGTCACACAGCGATGTTCTGTGTGCTGTCGCATAGTGACTGTGTAGTTAGATCCTCACTCAATAATGATCTCGTCTTTAACTTGTGAAACTTTGTGGCTATAGAACGAAGCAAGGACAGAGAAGGACAAGGACATCTTGACCCCCGCCTCGCCCCCCAAGAATGAGATAGTCGACCAACGAGAGCTGGATGAGTTGCTGCGGTTCATCAATGGTGCGGAGGAAGGGGCGGCGGCCATGGAAGCTGTGCTGGCCCACACCCCCACTGATAACAAAGCGACTGCCAAGGCTGCGAAACGTGCTCGTCAGAAGCAACGCAAGGTGTGTGCCACAGTTGTATACTGTATACAGTATACTGTATATTGTAATAAAAATAATTAGATGTTTTTTACATGGTTACAGCTTCTACAAAAAGTGGCTACAGTTTCTATAAATAGTATGGGTGAACCATTCATTAAAAACATTTATGTGCACCTTATCCACTGTGTGGACTACAATCCTTCCTGTGCACTCTATCCACTGTGTGGGCTACAATCCTTCCTGTGCACCCTATCCATTGTGTGGGCTACAATCCTTCCTTTGCATCCTATCCACTGTGTGGGCTACAATCCTTCCTGTGCACCCTATCCACTGTGTGGGCTACAATCCTTCCTGTGCACCCTATCCACTGTGTGGGCTACAATCCTTTCTCTGCATCCTATCCACTGTGTGGGCTACAATCCTTCCTGTGCACCCTATCCACTGTGTGGGCTACAATCCTTCCTGTGCACCCTATCCACTGTGTGGGCTATAATCCTTCCTGTGCATCCTATCCACTGTGTGGGCTACAATCCTTCCTGTGCACCCTATCCACTGTGTGGGCTACAATCCTTCTGTTATTTCATCTCTAGCAGGAGTCTGTAGAACAGTGTAGATTTTGTTTAGTTTCACAAAAAAGTTTCACAGTCAGTGTTATTACACGAGGTGTGCTTATGTTGTTATTACATGATCTGTGTTGATGGTGTCATTACATGATCTGTGTCTGGTGTTGCTACATGATCATGATGTTTGTGGTGTCGCTAGGTGATTTGTGTTTGTGGTGTCGCTACAAGATCTATGTTTGTGGTGTCATTACATGTTCTTTGTTTATGGTGTCGCTATGTGATTTGTGTTTGGTGTGTCATTACATGATCTGTGATCTGATTTGTGGTGTTGCTACATGAACTGTGTTTGTGGTGTCGTTACATTGTGTGTTTGTGGTGTCGCTAGGTGATCTGTCTTTGTGAATCACTACATGATCTGTGTTTGTGATGTCGCTACATGATCTGTTTGGTGGCACTGCATGATCTGTGTTTGTGGTGTCGCAACATGATCTGTGTTTGTGGTATCGCTACATGAACTGTGTTTGTGGTGTCATTACATGATGTGTAGCTTCATAATATGTGTTTAGTGTCATGTCATATATGATGTGTTTGTGGTGTTGTTACATGATCTGTGTTTCTGGTGTCGCTACATGATCTGTGTTGATGGTGTCACTACATGTTCAGTGTTTGTGGGGTCAATACATGATCTGTGTTTGTGGAATCGCTGCATGATGTTTGTGGAATCACAAAATGATTTGTCTTTGTGGTGTTTTTACGTGATCTATGTTGATGGTGTCTCTACATGATCTGTTTTTGTGCCTCAGGCGGATGAGAAAGTGATGAAGGAGGCGGAGGAACAGAGGCAGGCGAAGCTGGAGCAACTTCGGGTTTTGGAGCAAGAACGCGCCTACCAACAACTGCTCAAGAAGAAACACAGCCGACACAAGGAGCAGCAGAAGGCTGCGACAGAGGCTGCAACACCTACCGGCAACACAGTGCCCAATAGCAGCACCTCCTGCAAGGTGGCAGCAACAAGGTCGGAGAAACCTCACCACTCCGTCGGTGCCGTTATCACAACAAACGGTCAACATCGGCCGTCAACACCAGGTGTTACCACCAGCTGTGCTCCGAGCAGTTGTCGGGCATCTGTGAAGAAATCTTGCCAGTTGGTCGCTTCAGCCGAGTCTAAGCCATTAAGAAGTAACGATTGCACAGGGTTTCCATGTGTCACATCTCAACAACCAGTGAAACCACGGCGACAGCCACATCAAGGTGACCGCACGAAGAAAGTGGCAAACAAGCTTCAGCTGAAGCCAGGGGGCAGCAGCAGTGGTTGCAATAATAACATTGAGAACGGTTCGCCTAAACGCACATCTTCATTGAAGTTGAAAAAGTCAGGAGACACGAGCGATGTATTGGCGCAGAACAGATGGAATGAGCAGACGAGTGAGGCCGCTCTGACCATCGGTAGACCTCAACTATGTGGTCAGACGAAGATGACCAGACAGAACTGTGTGGCCGTGTCCAGTGCTCACAGGACAGTGTCCAACGGGCCGGTCGCCAGCAAGTCTTGCACCGCGGAAAACTGCAGCAGTCGCACTGCACAGAACTGTGATACAGGAAACCGAGGCAGGCTGGAGAACAAGACGAACCACCACGTCACCACCAAGGAACAGACCGCCTGTCTGCACCACTTCATGCAACAGCACCACACCGGGTTCATTAACACCGCCAGTGCAGCTCCTCTGAAAACTTGCCACAACTCCATGGATGTGCCAACCTTGCACGCTGCAGCGTCCACCATCAGTGTGGGGCGCAAGAAGGCTCACAAGTTGCACCATACCTCAGAGCAAGGCAGTCACCATTCACCCCAACTACCCGCCCCGTCTGTCGCCCCACGCTCAGGCCATCCTACCAACAGTCATGTTGACCAGCAGCAGGAGAACGGCCTGTGTGGTCAATCTTCTCTAACCAATCACGTCTCCTCAATGTCTCGGTCCAGCCCTGGGCAAGCAACGTTTGAAAGCCTTGCATGGAAGCTCGACAAGAAACCTCTTCCGACGACGCAGAGACAACAGCAATCATTGACGGCAAATGCCAGTCGAAGCAAGTGTGATTTGGATCGATCACCGCGCTCCAATGACCAGGTGAGTGTAGCAGGACACTTGACACGACACCTGGGGACAAATCATTGTCAACAACTCCAATTCACATGTTTTATAAATTTCAATAATTGAAATCAATGTGTTGAAAAAACGTAATTTCCGTTCATTTTGTCAATTCAATTCACAATTTAATTTAGATAGAAACTTGCTATTTGAAGTGTGTTTGACGCTGCGTAATATAATCACTTTGGGCCAGATCAATTATATTAATATAGCAAGATTAGGGAATGATTCTTTTTTCAGTCATTCTGTTAATCTGTGTTTACTATATTATCTACTGTATTATCTACTATATTATTAATACGTATATCATCTATATTCAAGAATCGTATGTTTGCAATAAATACATTAACAAGACAATGTTTAAGAAACTGTTTTTCATCATGTAACTGAATGATAAGCTTTGACTTGGACTTTACAGCGCCGATATAGGTACTGTGAACTGTGGCAGTGTTTACAATAAAATTCATTCTTACTCTTGTTCCAGAATTCTGGCAGCATCAGCAAAAACAAGAAGAACCGGCGGAAAAAAGCGAATGAAGATCTGTCTTCACTCGGTGGGTGGACCAAATATGTTCTAGAAACCTTTTGACTGTGGATTAACAACCCTAGAGACAAGGAGGTTAAGAGGAGATCAAATTGAAGTTTTTAAGATATTGAATGGGTATGAAAATTTTTATAGAAATATTTTTTTCTCACTCAAGGAAGATAGCAGAACTAGAGGACCTGAGGTAAAATTAGTAAAGGATCAGAGTAGATTGGATATCAGGAAGTACTCGTTCGCACAGACAACAATAAATGAATGAAACAAATTATCTACAGATTGTGTAACTGCTAACGGCGTGAATATGTTTAAAACAGGGTTGACACATATCTCTATATCTATTACACAGACGAAAAAAAATTTTACTCTAAGCCAATGGTTTCCTTGTCCACTTGCCATCTGGGCCTTTGCCTTGGATGGCTGGCTAATCTTGGTAAGGTGGCTGGGGTGGTTGTTATATGCTTGTCTTGAAATGAGTAATTTCAGTAGAAGTTTTTAAGATAAATTAACCATTTCATCACAGGTTGTAGTTGAAATACTATATAGTATTCCATAATAATAAAATATTGAGTTTTTCATTTATTTGGTTATGTTACTAGAGTTTTTTAAATTTGAAAAAATAGCCAAAAATGCAAAATTATATCGTTTTTTAGAAAATACCCAAAGAAATAAATAACATAGATATAAGTATGACAGTATCATTGATAACTTTACGGAAAATGTTGGTTAACATAAACGAATTATGTGTGCTACACTACACCACCATGAATAAGTTCGCAAAAAATTCACAAACCCTTCACCAATTGTAATTCAAATTCGTGTAATGTTGCCTACATTTAAGACGCGTCCATACACCAAATTGCAGCTTAGTATGTGTTGTAGTTTTTCTAAAAAAGTAAATTAAGCATCATTTCCTGGTTAGTGATAACAGAAATGTCAATAGATGCTTGAAATGTGACGTTTTTTCACTGGCGTTTTTACGTATTGTTGACCAAACATAACGACCATTTATAATATTGACATGTTCCCTTAATTTGCCGCCACAATGGCCCTTCAGTCTGTGTGTTTCTGATCATTTTGATTGGCCTGTTATCCGCAGGGGTCATCGGGTCACATCTACTTGGCTGTGTCCGTTATAGGCAGGGGTCGAAATTAAGAAATTTACCCCCACTCGCCAGGGGGACTAGTAGCCGTAATATGTTACTCATCCCCATGAAAAATCACTAGTCCACATTTTTGGTGGACGTCGTCAAAATGCGACCTTTTAATGCAAATTCGTATGTTGACCTGCAAGGCTCCTTAAACATAAAATGAACAAATAAATATAAATTTCATAATTGATGATGCAATGTAATTATTTTATTCAATTAGTACTAAATCAGATCCTGGGGTTCTGGACGTTGTCAACGGCCGCATGACTCGACAGTCAGTGAATGAAATCTTTCAGGATTTGGGCAACTGCATCTTCATCCATCTCCGACTCATCAGAGTCATCATCAATGTCAGTGATGATGTTGGGCCTCCTTGCCCTGGGCCCAGCATGGTTCCAATGCTTCACTGCAGATGATGGACCAAACTGGTCCACATCAGGGATATCCAGCAAGACTATCATCAGATCTGATAGATGTGTGTCAAACAGCCTGCTTCTCCAGTCCGATTGACAAACTTCATGTGGGAAAACCCCCTTTCAGCATCTGCTTAAGAGTCGGGAAGGGTAAGTATCAGGTCAATGAGTCCCAGTACATTGGGGCACTGTGTCCCAAATGACAGGTTGACTTCCTCCCACGACAGATTCTTCACTGTGGGATAACTTGTGTAGAGAAGACTCTTGAGCTTGGTCCACTCTGGTTCCACTTTGGAAACACCTAGCGCAGAGGACGAGAGGACCTGTCCAAATGTCTTGACCAAGGTATCCACCTTGTCATCACCGAAGTCTTTCGTGAACAAGGGGTGTTGGCCACAGCTTCAGGTTGGCGATTGATGACGCTGCAGTTACATCTGCGAGGAAGTGGAGGAAGTACACGGCATCCTTGGAATGTAGCAGTGCGTAGTAACTCTTTGCCTTTGCGCACTGCTCTGTTGTCCTTCCAGGTACATCGGGGTTCATCACCTGGGATAAATGGGTCACAAGTCCCTTGTATCCCTTCAGCACATTGGAAACTGCTCTTGATATGTGGGAACCCAACGTGTCCCACCAAATCTACTCGGAATACTGTGGGTCTCTCCGAGCACATCAAAACCTTGTTTGAGGCTGCTCCTGTTGAGGGGGTTGTTCCGATAGAAGCAGTACAAAGAAAGGAGCAGTGCATCAACTTTCTTGTACAGCTGTATCCTGCGAGCAGCATCCTTGCAAGCCAGTTCATTTCTGTGTGCAGAGCAGTGAACAGCTTCAAGTTCTGGTCGGTCTAGCCGTTGTCGCAGTTTCGCCACAAAGCCATTGTTTTTCCCCAACATGGTGCTTGCACCGTCAGTTCCATTTCCCACAATCATCTTTTCCCACGAGGGGCCAGCAAAGTAATCTGTGAAGAGAGTTGACATTGCAACTTCTATCACTCGCATCCCCCTTGGCAATATTTTTCACCCCAACAAAGTGGACATTGATTGACCCTTGGTGACAGTACCGAGCATATGCCAGTTCGGCCTCGGTGTGGCTGTTGTCAGTTGAACCTTCGCAGATGGACATCGCAGAGGGACACAAACTTTGCCTCGGCAACCATCTCTTTGATTTTACCCCATTGTGCCTGAGCAATATGATGGATAAGCGTTGCATACTGCTTGTCTTTTTTGTAGGTGTTGCCAATCTGTACCCCTTTCATGCCATCCAAGGTACACATCCACACAAAGTCTGTATATGGTCTTGAGTGTCTGGCAATGGCATGTGCGTTCCTGAAAAGCTTTTCCCAGTTGGTCCATCGTCTCGTCCGCCACACTTGACCCTGGGTTGCTCTCTGCTTTCTCGTAAAGCCCATTTCATACGGCTTGCAGAACTATTGTGAGCTTTGATACTCTCCAATTTAAATACTGGGGAGCCAACGACAAAACTGCCTGCTTTCTCATACCTGCAGCAGTACTTACAAAACATTCTCATGCTTAGTTAAGTCTCAGTGTTCTTTGCCGTCCCGTCACTCTCCCCACCTTCAACGTCACGCCTGTCAGCAGCACCGCCAGCGTGAGCGGCAACGCCAGGACCAGCAGACAAACTTTTGTATTCGAGCCATGAGAATTGCTTTAGCCAGTGCGGCTGAAAATCTTGTTTCCTCTCACACACATCCTACCTACGATTATTTATGCACAACTTTATCATCGGCGCTCAGTTTTCTTTTGGGGGGTTGGACCCCTTTTGTGAAATTCCACATGATTTCGAAAGGAAACGCAGAAGATCGACGGGTAAAAGTTAGTACTGTTCAGTGTACTATATTTGTACCCGTGTGCACAGATTTTCTACTACGTTGCAACGTGTAGTGGCTGCTTGTTTACGAAATCTGATATATCGGGAACGAAGATTTAAAATTTTATTTTTCGATACAATGTGTTACGTTTATGTATGTACGCCTAATTCAAATTGCTTGCATTTATATTGTTGCAAAACAAGTGGAAAATAGCTACTCGCCCGGGGACTAGTGCAGGCCAAAGGTTACTCATCCCCAGGAATTTCTACTTGCCTCGGGTGAGGGGGCGAGCGTTAAGTCCGATCCCTGGTTATAGGTTCAAAGGCACAATAAACTACATTATGGCTGATATTCACTGATTTAAGGACATGGTTTAGTTAAGTAGATATAGTACTGATGTATACTGGAATCACAGTAATCAGACGATATGTTCCGCATTCACGGCAAACGAATAAAGCTGGTTCAAAGATCGACGCACACGCAGTCGTTACTATGGAAACATCATCAACTAAGAAGTCGGGAATTTCCAAAAGGACTGGTTTTTTAAAGGATGGATTGGTGAAATACAATGTTAGTGCCATGTGATTCTTTGTGGTGTCGACGTTCAGGTCAATACTTCCTTACATGTTATGAGGGAAAAAATCAAAAATCAACTGACACGTTAGTCTCCCTAGCTACCTTAAATCTGGTTAAGCATGTGTGCTCACAAAGTCATGAATAGATGATCATAAAATGTTGCACATATTTACGTACCAGTACAAAAACTTAAAGGGAAACAAAAGTCATGGTTTGGGGCCTATGCACCTATAAGACTTACTAAAACATAACCATTGGTAACTACAATTAAGAATATCAATCCGGTGGTTTACTAAAAAAAATTGTTGAACACACAGCATCTTCATTTCATGGGTCGCATTATACTGTTAGAAAATCCTACGTTACAAGTGGTAGTCTAGCACAATTCACTCGCCAAATGAAAATATATTTGTGTTAACCTATTCCTATACTTGCCAATAGGATGTGGCCATGCTGTTTGCGTCCAAGTTATGTAACATATTTTGGCTTTTGTTTATTAAACTAGTCCTCTTTATGATAAAATAGCACGTTTGTTTGAGACTTTGCATTGGTTCTGTGTGTGCCGGCCTCACTTAATATGTCACATAGTCTAGATTACTTGATTTTTAACACAGCTGTGCATGCGTTTATTGGTCGCGCCTGTTAACGTGTCAGCCCTCAGTCAATTGGGGAAACGACTGGAATATCCCACCTTTAGAACACATTCTGAGTAAACCAGTGACGTGATATTCTTGATTTTAGTTGCATATGGTTAGTTTTAGTCCCTTTAGGTGCCTAGCCCCAAACCCAACACTTGTTTTGTTTGTCCCTTTAGGTGCCTAGCCCCAAACCCAACACTTGTTTTGTTTGTCCCTTTAGGTGCCTAGCCCCAAACCCAACACTTGTTTTGCTTTAAAGGTTCCTCCTCAATAAATTTTTTTTGCTAGTCTCATTTAAAATTTATTTTGCGAAAAATCAAACCTACCCAGTATCAACTGCAACATGCTAGCTCGTTTGTGCAACTTTTATATGTAGTTTTTGTGAAATCATCGGACAAACAATTACATTACTTAATGTTTTGCCAAACATTAATTGAAGTGAAAATGGAAACGCTAAAAATGATTTTCACCCTTTTACAAATATTTCATTACTCTGTCGTGCTTCTCAGTGATTGGTGATGGAAGTCACGCCCATGATCAGCATTGACCCGCACAGTGTTTACCATTTTGGATATCCACTGTTTTGAGCCTTACCAGATCTAACAACTAAAGTGAATTCTTTCAATCATTTGAACAAAAATGCTAATTTTTTATTAAATCGACTGTTGATGTAACTTAAACTATTCACATGCTACATATTTGGACATCAATGAACCAGATCTGCGATAGGCTAAATCAGTTGAGGATGGAGTTTTAAAGGTAATAACAACAAGGCTCTAGCTACAATGCTTTTTCGGTGTGTACACGAAGTTTAATGTTGTATGTACTGCATGCCAAAATAAAAACAATTATGAAAAATTTATTTATAGATAAAATTAGATGTTTAATATACGTCAAACTTGCAAAGGGCGCATAAAATTCGAAGTTAATGAGATGGGCGATCACGTAGTTTAGTGATGTGGGTTTATATTCAGTCAGTGATTTCTTTGCAATGCTTCAGTTTTGTTTCACTCGCGTTACTATGGCAATTTTCCAAAATAAAAAGTATGTAATGATTTCGAACCGCTAGCAGCAAGTGATACCGCAGAATCGTCTTTAAACTCGGATCTTTCTGAGCAGTTTAGCAACGCCAGTAGCCTTTGACTTCAATCTTATTTACTTTCTGACTGAACCATGAAAACGACCACATAGAGCTGCCAAGTTTCTCGTTGTATATCTACCATACGCATACACATGTGACGTGGTCAAACATTACTCACACTTCCATATAAAGATAAAAGTAAACAAAAACTTGCCATCTCCTAAGCCTAGCTTTGTGGAGCTAAGCATACAAGATATAACTACCAGGTAGCTTTTATTTGTGTAATTTGTTATCGTTACATGGAAGTAAGAGAAATGTTTGACCACGTGATATGGGTATACATATAATAAATATATGAGAAGTTTGCCTGCTCTATTTCGTCGTTTCCATGGTTAGGTCAGAAAGTAAACATTGCAATAGCAGGAGTAGCACTGACGGGTGGTGGTGATTTCGGCCCTCGGTGAATTCGGCCCAACTGCTATGTGCATGAATCTGGTCACTTTGGTGATTTCGGTGACTGAGGTGACACGCAAGATCTACTCAGTTCTAGGTAGTAATAGATTAGCCTTCACTTTAAGTACTTTACGTACATCAAAGGGATGCAAATTTTAACTAGATACTGTTGAAGTAAATGTCTGTTTCGTACAGTGAGCAGGTGTGAATAAAAGACCATGCTTCGCATTCAAAATGATCTGGCGAAAAATGCTGTATAAATCAAAGACCATATGCAGTTGGCTCTGTGGTATTCACAATACAATAATCACTTATCACTGTCATTGCTCTGTATTTGATTAAATAAAAAAATGGGGAAAATTTCCCCTGGTGAGGGAAACACATAAAAATCTTAAATATAGAAATTTATTTAAATTATTCAACAATATATTATATTTTTTGGTTGAATATATTATATGATATGAATTTTAGGGATACAACGAATTGTATAAGTTGCAATGATTGTCTCATTGACTGCGTATTAAAATGGGGAAAAATATAGCGCCATATTTTATGCGAAAGGAAGCAAAAGCTATAAAAGTATTTACAAAGTAAGATATATATTAAGCTTCATGTACTCGGTACACAATCGATTGGGCCGAGATCACTATGCCTGTTGTGCTCTGAGGCCGAAGTTACTAGAGTTGCGGGCCGAACTCTCCAAAGAATGCTGTCCGAATTCACCGTGAGCCGACATCACCTGTATCCGCGCTGACAGCTCACCTCGATCTTAGGTGGACCGTGGCCGTTGATGTCTTTGTCGCTGCCTGTGTTCTACGGATTGGTGGGAAACACATAACTTCCACTACTGGGAATAATGTTACCGCACCATCCTCTTTCAAAGAGATATTGGCACCAGTATAACTCGGGGCTGCCACCTTCTGAAGAATCCGGATCGCAGTCGAAACAAGTTTTCTCGAAGCGAGCAAAGCCTGTTGTGCTTCACCGGCTTGAAGTTTTTTTTTTACAAACTTGGCTCTTTAGGGAACTTAAACCAACTACGTGTTGCTGTATTCTTACTACTGTTTGCATTACAATCAAATGCTGCACAATAAACCATTCTGATGCTCACTTCTAAACAACCACTGTCACTGTCAACGGTATGGTCCTCGTCTCGTAGCGCTTCCTTGTCATAAGTGACTTCATGTCAAAAAACTTGTCAAAAAATTATGTGTGCGACAAACGGTGGCGCCACAGCACGGAGCATGGTTAATTGAGGCTAGGCTATGCTTAGCCTAATATTTGTGTGATTGTGATTTTTACTTGTTGACTCTGCATTGTTAATTGTTGTTGTTGGTTGTCGAATTGTTGATTGTTGTTGGTTGTCGACAGATGAGATCTTCTTGCCGAAGGAGGATGTGGAGAACGGAGAACTGGATGAATATGAACGGGAGATTGAAGAGTTCAAAAGGTAGACACTAACACACTTGCTAGCCAGGGGTGATAGTAGTACTACAGTACCCCTGGCAGACACCCTCGCTAGACAGGGGTGGTAGTAGTACTTCAGTACCCCTGGCAGACACCCGCGCTAGCCAGGGGTGGTAGTAGTACTTCAGTACCCCTGGCAGACATCTTCACTAGCCAGGGGTGGTAGTAGTACTTTAGTACCCCTGGCAGACATCCTCGCTAGCCAGGGGTGGTAGTAGTACTTTAGTACCCCTGGCAGACACCCGCGCTAGCCAGGGGTGGTAGTAGTACTTTAGTACCCCTGCAGACATCCTCACTAGCCAGGGGTGGTAGTAGTACTTTAGTACCCCTGCAGACATACCCGCTAGCCAGGGGTGGTAGTAGTACTTCGATACACCTGGCAGATCGACCTGTTGAACCATGGATAAATAATAGAATTTTTAGTGGGGAGTTCACTGTGCTCATATCTGTGTACACAAGCACAGCCTGAGGTGGCCTTGAACCAAGTCTTATGTGATCAGCCCAAGGACATGCGCCCACACACCACACACACACACACGCGCATTCAGAATTTTATATTATATGGTCAGCTGTGTGACAAGTCTTAGAAATAGCCGGGTGATGTATTGAGTTTGTTGTGTGTCTGTGAACAGGTTCTGTCTCGACTCGACTCCAGCAGAGAAGAGGGAGAAAGTGCAGGTGACAATGAACATGAAGGACATCTTCTCGAAGAAGAAGTCAGGCTTACTGGCCTGATGACATGACAATCACCTGACGTGTTGCCGTGGTTACTACCCACGCATGCCTTGGGTGGGGGCCTATGGCGACAATGGTAACACAGATGTTTGCAGTCTGTGAATGTGAGGACATTGAAGGTGTGACGAGGAATCCGCATTGGTTTATTTATTTCTTCTGCAGTCAGAATCTGACTGACTCTGTACGTAGATGTACCTTTTCCCTGTGAACACTGGTCTTTCACACGCTGCGGTGGTCGTTCTACTTGACCGGGTTGGTGGCAGCACCAGCAGAGAGAACGTCTCGCATCGGTCGGCACGTCTGCAACGTCATCTCGCGAACCTGCCGTCATGTCCAGAACTCACCTGTAAGGAGAAGCGAGAAAGTTGATCGTAACTGGTTGTGGGTTGATCACTACGAAGTTGTGATGTGGTATGTGGCAGCAAACCTTGCTGCTCCTGTTGCGCGTACGACACAAGTTGTGGTGTTGTTTGAAGAGATTTTTCTGTCTGCACGATTGCTGTGAAATTGAGAAGTGGAGGTGTTTTTTGACTTGAGTTTAGCTGTCGAGTTCACTGTGGAAGGCGACTCAATGCGTGTTCCCCATCAGACCCTGCTTGTTTACTCAAACGACGATAGTTGCTGGCGTGGCCGCATTCCTTCACCTGTGATCATACTAAATGTTAGCGGCTCTGTCTGATGCTGGCATGTATTGTGGTTTAATGAGCATGGGGTCATGTGTTGTGGTTGAGTGAGCACAGGGTCATGTGTAATAAATTAATTAACACGAGGATACTTAAGTGGCAGGGGGGGTTTAATGTGTGGGCTTGGGAAGGGTGGGATGTGTGTTTTGTGGGGCATGACCATATCCTCATTGTGCGATGTTAATGACGAGTACCGATGCTTTGGTCGGTCGTGTCGTACAACAGTGGCGACATTCACCAGTCCTGCACGGAATCAAACGAGTCTGGTTTGATAAAGACAATGCTAAGTGATAGAAACATGCTATAGTAATTCATCAGGTATTGTTGGAACTGGAGCTGACAACATAAAATGTGTCAACGTGTGCCAAGTTGTACATATTGGCAGTTGACCCAATACACCTAGAGACCGTTGTTCTTACAGACCGATTGCCAACTGCAGTCGGCGATAGTGATGTATAATCAGCGAACTGAAGCTACAAGACAGACTAGTGGGCTAGACCAGGGTTGTCAACGTTCCTCGTCATTGTATCAACTTGTTTACTTTGTCCAGAAGCTTGCAGACATTTCTTTCAGTCGTATGTGACGTCGCTTGACACGAATGACTTTGCCTGTTTCCTGTTATTGTTCAGTGATGTATTTTAGCCTCATCTTGATGCAACTAAACTTTGCCATTATTATACACATACCACTAGAGTTGTTTTTATTCACAGTAATACAGACAGTTACTTTAAAAGATTTAACAAAACTGCCGTCTAAAGCAACAGCCTACAGATGGTAGTTGGGTAAGGAAGCCATTGGCGTAACAAGATTCCATAAAAATGTTCATCTATGTATGGTCAGTCCTTTTTTCCAAGTCTGTTTTTAAACATTCTCACTGCTGGCATTTATACAACCAGTAGATCATTTACACAACCAATAGATCATTTATACAACCAGTAGATCATTTACACAACCAGTAGATCATTTACACAACCAGCAGATCATTTACACAACCAGTAGATAATTTCGTCCACTCATTTAATTGCTACACATCCATGTTTTATAAGAATTGTTCTATATATATATATGTTTGCACCCCCACTACATTTTTAGACATCGAAACAGCCCTTCAGAGTATGTGAGTCATTTTCAATTATTCAGATATGTCCTATTATGCCATAACGTATCCAGACATGCGTTCTCCGTGTGAGAAATGGTGGTGCCATCTGGCGGTCAACATGTTGGTATGATTGAATTTGTTAGTGATTGAGTGAGTCTGTGTTCATCCGCCATTATCATAAAGAGTAAAGGTAAAGGTACATTCTTATATAGCGCAGTATCCAGTCCGTAGAACCGCTCAAAGCGCTTTACACTTCACCCCCTGGCAGATCTGTTCATTCCAAGGCCATCTCAACTTCTCTGGGAAGCATTCGTTCTTGAAGATTATGATGTTTTTTGTGCATCGTGGCATCAGAACATTCAACTTGCGGCACTTGTAATAATTTTCTGTGCGACCGACCTTGGGAGATAATGTGCTTAGTGGTGTAGCAGTGGCGCCGCCTGGTGAATGGGTTTATCTTTATTTTAGAGTACCTTTTATTTTGTATAAAACTATTAAAGCGAAGCACCTAAAAGAGATATTACAAACTAACCACTTGCAACTAAAATCAAGACTATCACGCCCGTGGTTTACTTAGAATGTCTTCTAAAAGTGGGAGATTCCGGTCAATTCGCCGAATCACCGAGGGCTGACATGCTAACCAGCAAGACCGATAAACGCATGCGCAGTTCTATGAAGTCGGGGTAGCCTAGACTACAAGTGACGTATTGAAGGGAGGCCGGCATACACAGAACCAACACAAAGTCTCAAACAAACGTGTTGTTTTTCCAGGTATATTCAGTATGACGTCACATTGGGAAGGGATCACAGATCCACAGCAATTTAAGCAAGCGCTCACACACTTAGTCCCAAACAAACATGACTAAATAGCATGCGCACCCAACCCTGACCGTTTGACTCCATAGGAGTGTTGGCCAGTAATACTACAAGACAAGACAAGGAAAAACGTGGGGGGGTGAAATTGTTCCGTTTAAGAGTATGTTGTTGGAGAAGCCACTATACATAATATCATAATTTGAAAGCGTTGTTCGTTATACAACGTCGTGCAACAGTCTGACAAAACGAACTGTGACATGTCACCAACAAACTATCTGTGTGACCCACCTTGGCAGATATGGGGAAGTATAGTCTGGAAAACGTCGACGTCTTGAAAAATGACCCGAAAGTTGTAAATCGGGAATGAATCATGTCAAATAGTCCGGACATCGGCGTGAGAAAGCGGCGAAGCCAAAGGGCAGTCGTCACACTTTGGCCTAAATCAAGCTACGTACACAACAAATGTATTAGCATGAAGCCACGGTAAATCAAAATATTATATTAATAAATGCATTTGTATGCGCCATTAATCTATATGCAATGGACATCCAGAAAACCGTTGCATACAGAAACACTGATTATGTTTTTTTTATCCGAACTGGCAACAACTCGGGAAAGTGACTGGAGTCGCTGCATGAAATAGTGAGAGTTTGAGAGAGGGAGAGACGGGGGGAGGAAGAGAGAGAGGGGAGCTATAGGGGCAGAGAGGGAAGGGAGAGAGGAGGGAGAGGGAGAGAAGAAGAAAGAAGAAGAAATGTTTTTTATTTGACCCATGATACATTTCACATAATACATATATATCCATGTTAAATTATAATTTTAAATAATACAGGTGTATATGGTTGTAAGTAAACATGGTATATATTAAGGTAAACAAACAAATAGGGTCAGGAGATTCCTCTAAGACTTTGATAGTCGCTATCGAGGAGCCACCTTGCAAAATAAAATTAAACTAAATCAGTTGGTCAAACATATGTAATTCTTCCGAGAAGAGAAGAAGAAAAAAAACCATAATAATAATAATATCATCTCTGATTGTGCGTGTGTGTGTGTGTGTGTGTGTGTGTGTGTGTGTGTGTGTGTGTGTGTGTGTGTGCGTGCGTGCGTGCGTGCGTGCGTGCGTGCGTGCGTGCGTGCGTGCGTGCGTGCGTGCGTGCGTGCGTGCGAGTGCGTGTTCTCGCTTGATTAGAGAGGAGAGAGGTGAGAGAGGGAGAGCGAGGGAGAGAGAGGTGAGAGAGGTGAGAGAGGTGAGAGAGGGTGAGAGAGGTGAGCGAGAGAGAGAAAGGGAGAGAGGGGGAGGGAAAGAGAGAGAGGGGGAGATAAAGAGGGGGAGAGAGCGAATGTTGTCAGAATGTCATACTCGTGACGTAGGGTAATCTAACAGTATGGCGCGGCCCATGAATTTAAGATGTTGTGTGTTCAATAAGGTTTTCCTAGTAAACTACTGACATCATATTCTTAATTATAGTTACACATGGTTATGTTTTAGTAACTCTTATAGGTGCATAGGTCTCGTTGTTACCCCGTTCCCGTGAAGCGAATTTTTTTCCTGATTTAACTTTTCAGTCTGACAGTAGTGTCAATATAATCAGACTATATTGCCTTGCATCGTATACACCGATAAAAGTTCACTCTTACTTTATGAAATAGCCAAATGCTAATGGATGACATCTTAGTGTAGAATCTCGACAATGACGCTGATTGGCTGCTGGCACTTCACAGGAACACCTACACAAAATGTAGTTATGACACTGGGTAACAACGAGACCACGCCTTCGGGGCGAGACTCTCTTCTAGACGAGTTCACGAAAGCGAGCGAGTGTCAGGTAAGCGAGACTAGTCTGCGGCGAGACGCTGCTCCTGGCGAGTTCACGAAGACGGCCGAGAGTTGGCTAAGCGAGACAAACGTTTGCACAGAGCTTTGCATCCTTCGCCACCATCGCCATTCCGATGACGTGGAACTAAATACCGATGACGTGGAACTAAATACCGATGACGTGACTACGAGCTAACCTGGTTCCCGGACCTAACGACGAGGACATCAATTAATAATGCCATCAGTTTGTACCGTGGTCATTAAGTCAAACGTAATTAATTTTACCCGATAACACGCAACAGTGTCACGTACTGTAGTATTAGATGTTTTTGCCGATCCAACCACGTGACTGCGCAGGGATTACGTCATGAAGACTGCTAGGTAACGACAGACAAACTAATTGTCGCATGTTCTGTTTTTCTTGCAAAACGTTCTGCGAATATAACTTTGCATAATTATGTATTCAAGTTTCGAGTACATTTTGCATTTGTAAAAGTAAGAAGACCACAGACGCAGGACACGCCTCCTCTCCACCTCCACGGAGCCCAACTTTGGCGGTGATTATGGAAGGTTTGGGGCAACATTTTGTCCACGCAATCCCACAACCTGTCTTCGGGAACTGTAACGAGTTTTGCCTCTCGTAATCTTCCGATTCCGAGTGTTTTTATTTTATGGTTGTTCACCGAGTGAATCGCAGGATTCTCGGTCACGTATTAAAATCTCAATTGGCTACTGAATAAAACTTAAACAATTGCAACATAACAAATCCAGTCTATGCAAACATGTTGACGCTGTTCAAAGATTGTTCCTAGTAATTGTCCTCTAAATCTGATTGTTTGCCTGGTTGCCGTATTTATAAAAATACGCTATTTTCGCCGACCGCGGAATGCCCCAACCGATTGGTCGGAATGCCCCAACCGATTGGTCGGAATGCCCCAACCGATTGGTCGGAATGCCCCAACCGATTGGTCGGAATGCCCCAACCGATTGGTCGGAGTGCCCCAACCGATTGGTCGGAGTGCCCCAACCGATTGGTCGGAGTGCCCCAACCGATTGGTCGGAGTGTCCCAACCGATTGATCGGAATGCCCCAACCGATTGGTCGGAGTGCCCCACTGGCTTTTTAGCCATTTTTGTTGACGTCCTTCAGCCAATTTAGTGTAAATTTGTTTAGACTACAGTGTTATATTTCGACATATTTTTGTTTTGTTCTAATTTCATATCATGTCATATTTCATCTTTGATCTCTGTACAGTTTTCCGTGAGATCATCATGACTGGGAAGCAGGCTCTGTTATTCACACCTGGCCACTATACTGGTTTACCTTTAATGAATACAGTACATGAATAACAAGTGCTCAAAGTGAGGGCTGATGCCATTATTAGCGCAACCGACTATGAATGCTTTAATTGGGAATGAAGAACTAAGTAGATATTGCGTGTCACCTCAGTCCAAGGTAAGTTCAAAACGTTCCGCTTACAGTAAGACTAACAGACTGCATCCTTTATTCAACAACAACTCTTTTAAGATGTTGCTATTGTCCAATCACGTGATAAATACTGAATAAATGGAATTTAAACTGAACATGTAAATTGTTTTTTAATTTGTTTTCTTAGCATGTGAACAATAAGTTGATCACACGGAATAAATATACTTAACGTGAATCAAATGTGAAAGCTCTATGGAAGCCCATTTTAGAAACGCAGTATTCACCACCCAGATGTATTTTAATAAAATTATTATAATATAACCGCCATCTATATGCTGAATAGTTCTGTATCCGTAGACAAGAGTGTATTTAACGAATGTCATGAAATAGTGACATTCGAGTTCCACTCGAATATCAAATCCGAATACCTTCAAAGATTCAGCCGTTTGATGCACATCGCGGAAGATTAGTTTGGCAGACGGGCGACTGGTTGGGGCGTGTGTGTTTGTATACGACTATTGTCTCTATATCATTCCTGTGTGCTTTATATCTAATCTTCTGTAGGTCATTCGTGTGTACCGTCTGCATATTCTTGAACTTTTCCTTGTGTATGTTCTGCCATTTCTTGAAACTTCCAGCAATCTACGTACTGTACGTTTAATAGTGGAAACGTGTGTGTATCGGAATGGGAGAATATTGATAGGAGGGAAGTGAGGACACAGGTGTGATTTTTTAATGAGTCAGTTTAAAATGTATTGAGTTATTGATATTACTTGCTACTGTGACAATGTTAATTATTTAGTTTCGTACACACAATTGTATTACTGAGCATTTCTTAATATAGAGCCTACTCTATCAATACAGATTAATTATTGCTGGATTTCATATATATATCCTGGCTTAGTCTATGATAATACACTTTGCATTGTAGACGTAGAGTAGATATGGCGAATGTCAGCCTTAAAGCTCCATTTACAGACATTTCAACTGGCTATATATATATATATATATATATATATATATATATATATATAATACTACCCTAACAGTGGTATCATATCTTCATTCGTTAGCGTATGCTGTGTCTCTTGTCAGACAGCCACGACAGACAGTTACAGTGACACTGTCAGGCGTTGCATATTATAGCGAACTGTACTTTTTACCCGTGGGCCCGCTTCGGATTTAGGTCACCTGTGGTAGATTTGGTTTAACGATGCTGCCATCGATTAC
>SDWI01000762.1:31433-42413 GCA_009193005.1 Lamellibrachia luymesi | reverse complement strand
ACAAGACATACAAGACACACAAGACACACAAGAAATACAAAATATACAAGACATACAAGACATACAAGACATACAGGACATACAAAACACACAAGACACACAAGACATACAAGACACACAAGACATACAAGACACACAAGACATACAAGACATACAAGACACACAAGACACACAAGATATACAAGATATACAAGACACACAAGACATACAAGACATACAAGACATACAAGACACACAAGACACACAAGATATACAAGATATACAAGATATACAAGACATACAAGACATACAAGACACACAAGACACACAAGACATACAAGACATACAAGACATACAAGACATACAAGAATATACAACGTGTTACGACAAGCTACAACATACAATGACAAGCAAGAATTACAGCATACAATGACATACCAGAAAGTAATACATGAAAATACAACGTAAACTAGAGAACGTACACGTTCTCTCGAGCAAACAAAAAGTTAGTAATAAAGTACTGTCATAGAGTCCTTATTCAATTTCTGACGTTCTCCTCACCCCGTCACAATCACGACTGTAGCACAGCAGTGGAACAGAGGTCGGAGCCCTATTCTCGGGAATTGCAGAGATATTGTGATTGATTTTGTGGTGGGGGGGAGGATTTTTTTGCGGGGGCATGACACGAGTGTGCCATTTATACCTTGGTTAACCCAGCACTGAATACGTGTGTACATCACTCCTGTTATTCGATGAAGTCGACACTAGCTGCGGGCTGCTGTGTTGTGAAGTCCTACTTCGACGAGTTCTACGGACGATTACTCGGACACACAATGGAACCGGAGCGTGTCGAGCCGCAGCAACGTCACGAACGACCCCCTCCATAAAGGACCATTGGTCAGGTCCGTAGCTACGTGACCCCTTACGTGACCCCCTACGTGGCCCGTTTTTGAAAAGGGGGGTTCACGTTTATGATAAGTGCTAAATAATATTGGGGGAGGGGTTCACGCTTTTGAGAAGCGGGTTCACGTTTTTGAAAAAAAAGGGTTCACATTTATTAAAACATTGTAATATATCTTCATATTATTGGAGAGTTCACACTTTTCAGGGGGGGTTCAAATCAAATAATTATATGTTATGCAACTATCCGATTTGTTTGAAACATAATTTTATTGGTAACAGCCAGAGTGTAGTAGACAATGTACAGACAGTCGTTGAGCCGTTGTTCAAACAACACGAAGACTTGTAAGCAGAAAATGTTTATGGTTTCAGAAAATATCTGCTCACTGAAACAATGCAGAGTTAGCGAACCAATTACTCTCTTTGGAGGTGGCAAGCTATATGGCCTCCACACATTCGCAACACACACGCACGCACGCACGCACACACGCACACACGCACGCACGCACGCACGCACACACACACAAATCATTGGGCAGACAAAGGTGTGTATACAGCAAGACATGAAGCCAGCATGTTGTACTGTTAGTTTCCTTTAACTGATACTGGTCTAAACTTGCACAATGATCTGTTGCTCATTCACAGCTCAGGGCTTCTTTGATTAATTGCAATGGGATTACTGGTGTCATTCACTCTGTTGCTGCTGCAACGCAATGTCAGCTCCACCCATTTGTTCTGGTGATTCCTTAGTCTAACTACCAATCAAGTAACTGTATGTCCCCCTCAATCTCCCTCTTACTCTGCACAAAAACTTGCATAATTTCTGGGAATGATCACACTCGATCTTGACATTTGACTGCGCTTGGTTTTTAGACTTCGACATGTGACTGTGCTTTTCATAAATTTTAACATCGACGTCTTACTGCTTTTCATAATTTTAACTGCTTATCACTTTTGACATCGCCCTATGTATTAGGAAAATATAACCCTTATGTGAACTTGCAGCTCCCGGTGGCGTATGTTTAGGAAAATATGACCCTCGTGTAAACTTGTGGTGCCCCTGAAGTATGTTAAGAAAATATGGCCCGCATGAATTTGTGGCGCCCCTGGAGTCTGTAGTGGGGAAAAAATTGAAACCCCCTCTTGTGAAAAGCTGGCTACGGGCCTGATTGTCAGACGCCATGTCTTGTGTGGGAAAAACCTGCCAGCCCGTCTTGCATTGCACGTGGAAATGGCCACAGAGGTTGGTGAAAAAACCAAACATATGAACTACTTGGTAGTTAATGGACGGTTCTTAATGGAGGCTTCCTCAAGCGCCGTGTCATGCAAAGTGCCTGGTCGTTCTGTACAGTGTGACAAACACTGACAACACGACGACACCGAAGGTCAGACAGCCAAAGAGCATTACG
This sequence comes from Lamellibrachia luymesi, assembly GCA_009193005.1. Lineage (NCBI taxonomy): Eukaryota > Metazoa > Annelida > Polychaeta > Sabellida > Siboglinidae > Lamellibrachia > Lamellibrachia luymesi. The sequence continues at coordinate 40,125 of SDWI01000762.1, read as the reverse complement.
CTCCAACATTTGTGGGACTGAACACGTCATCAGCTCTCGTTTTTGCTGGTCTTGAGATGTGAAACTCGGCCGTGGCTCTCGGCGTCACCCCCGGTTGTAGGGTGTTGTGTGCAGCCCTTATTGCTGCACCCGTCCTGCTATCAGACCAGAGTCTGTGAGTCCACGACATGTTGTACCCTTGTGTGGGGTCTTTACTTTCCTCTGGCATTGACACCAGGTAAAAGGGACCAACGACTTTTAGCATGATATTTCGAAAGCTACAGGAAGGGGGGTGGGGGGGGGGGTGGGGGTGGGGGTGGGGGTGGGGGTGGGGGGTGGGGGTGCACGGAATTTGCCGAGTTTAGACGCAGCAGAAGGTGAAGTCGGACCCCGGTCAGCTTGACTGACGTCCGGCGCTTTCGCCGCTGCCGCGCCCACTGACCACCTGCGTTGTGTCACAATATGAACTTTTGACTGCATATTGAGAGAGGGAGAGAAGGAGAGAGTGAGAGAGAGAGAGAGAGGGGGGAGAGGGGGGAGGAAGAGGGACGGGGAGAGAGAGACAGAGGGAGGGATGTAATGAACATTGAGCGACCTCTAAACATCGATCAATTCCGATGCAATGTTGGCAAGTAAATGCTTTCATTGATTGTAAAACAAATTGAGGGGTGTCCCGAAACTGAAATACTTTAAATTGTTACCCCCAGGTTTTTTAAGGCCTTTCACACGGGCAATGTGCCCGTGTGAAAACCCTCAATGCCCGTGTTAAATTCAAAAGTAAATAAAATAAACTTGTGTTGTGTATATGTGCGCGGTAATGCGCTTGATAAAAGTAAAAACATGATTGCCCGTGGCCGTGTGAAATGCTGCACTGCCCGTGTGAGCTGAACCTTATAAAAAACCGTGGTTACCCCCATTGAAGGACGACCCTAATAGACACGCATACGTTTTATGTATTGCAACTGGTCGAGACAGTTGACCTGTACGTCCCATGTATTTCTCCTTCATTAGGTGTGACATGTTCTTCTGTTTCGCTGGGAAGGGAAATATGACTGCGCGGAACAAACGTGGCGTCCATCATTAAGAAAAATCATTTGTGACGAACATAGCTACCAGGCTTGTATGCTGGACACACGGGAAATATTTGTCATTCTGTTATATTTCAAAACAAATCTGAGATGTCGCGTAAATGACGTCACAGTGGAACAGTTTGCTCAGAAACGTCGAGGCACGAAGAGCACTTGAAGATACGTTGAGGAATCTTCAGAAGACAAACAAAGGTTTGAGTTGCCAATACGTCAAAGACCGTCAAAGACAAACAAAGGTTTGAGTTGCCAATACGTCAAAGACCGTCAAAGATAAACAAAGGTTTGAGTATCCAATACGTCAAAGACCGTCAAAGACAAACACAGGTTTGAGTTGCCAATACGTCAAAGACCGTCAAAGACAAATAAAGGTTTGAGTTGCCAATACGTCAAGGACCGTCGAGCAAACTACAAATGCGTGATGGCATCATTGACTAGCTCACGTGCATGCGTGCGTGCGTGCGTGCGTGCGTGCGTGCGTGCGTGCGTGCGTGCTTATGTGCGTATGTAAATCACGCATGCTCTGCTAGCTGCGAGCGCTTCTTTTCACATGTGTCCTGTCCATCTTTATCAAATGAAAGTCTTTTGATTGAAATGCCTGCCCCGACTTCAAAGAGACACCTAAAGGCTGGTCTGCGATGGTTTGCTCCAGACAACGGCTGTCACAGGATGATTTTTGAAGTTATTTTATCACTGCCTGTGTAGCACTCTCCCAATCACGCCGCTGTGATTGAATACGCTAAGTAATATCTCGTTCGTGCTTTCATCTTAACACACCTGCAAACCTCGTGTATATTATATAATACCAGCTGCTGTATTGTCCACGCTGCTGTATTGTCCATGCTAGTAACATAATATTCTTGTCACAAAACATGCCGCCATGTCTCAAAACATGCCGCCATGTCACAAACATGCCGCCATATCACAAAACATGCCGCCATGTCACATAACATGCCGCCATGTCTCAAAACATGCCGCCATGTCACAAAACATGCTGCCATGTCTCAAAACACGCCGCCATGTCACATAACATGCCGCCATGCCTCAAAACATACCGCCATATCACAAAACATGCCGCCATGTCACAAAACATGCCACCATGTCTCAAAATATGCCACCATGTCACAAAACATGCCGCCATGTCACAAAACATGCCGCCATGTCTCAAAACATGCCACCATGTCTCAAAATATGCCACCATGTCACAAAACATGCCGCCATGTCACAAAACATGCCACCATGTCTCAAAATATGCCACCATGTCACAAAACATGCCACCATGTCACAAAACATGCCACCATGTCACAAAACATACCGCCATGTCTCAAAACATGCCGCCATGTCACAAAACATGCCGTCATGGCACAAAACATGCCGCCATGGCAAATGAAAATCAGATTTGCATTTGATTCCCCCAGACCAGGGATGAACGTCTATGAACTCTGGTTAATAGTTATTCTAGCTAACAATATTCTTTTATTTGTAGACAGCTCCGATTTAAACGATGCTTATACATCTCAAATAATTGTTTATGATTTCCTATCTGTTCGCGCAAGAAGTTGTAAGCATATGCCTGTTTAACGAGACACTAACATTCTACGTGGTTTTAATGTCATAGAAGCAATAGACACCGTTCTGAGAATAAAAGCGTGACATGTCATAACAGGAATCGTGTGACGTCGGTTTACCACCGCAACAAGTCGTCAGGAATAGCGTATGGCGGTTGTTATTGCTCGACTCGACTCGAACATATGAGAACTAATACATCTTTTTGTACTTTGCTGACGTGTACTTTTAGTTTAGATTTGTTGACTTGTTCACACGCACGAATAAACACGGACGCACACGCAGACACACGCAGACACACGCAAACACACTGCTGCTGCTGCTGCTGCTGCTGCTGCTGCTGCTGCTGCTGCTGCTGCTGCTGCTGCTGCTGCTGCTGCTGCTGCTGCTGCTGCTGCTGCTGCACCGTGAGAAAGTAGAAGAAGATAAAGTAGTGAGACAGAGCGTGCTTTAGCAGTCTCTTTGAGAAAAAAAATCCCCGGGGTGGGAATATGACGACGGGAATATGACGACAGAACCAATGTGGACATTTGACATCGATTTCGTAACTCTGAACAAGAGGAGTTCGTAGTTACGTACAACTGTTAGCAACGGTACCCGTGTTTTCTACGATTGTTCCGAGTTACGTGATCAATGTCAAACATCCACGTTCAAGTTCCTTCGTACGATACGAACGCTTCGTGAATCAGGCGGTTGGGCTTGAAGTTGTCATATGCATTGGCTTCACCATACCAACACTTGACTGGCTGGTGCCAGGAGTAATGAGCTCTTGCAGTGGCTGTCTTTTCACCATACCAACACTTGACTGGCTGGTGCCAGGAGTAATGAGTTCTTGCAGTGGCTGTCTTTTCACCATACCAACACTTGACTGGCTGGTGCCAGGAGTAATGAGTTCTTGCAGTGGCTGTCTTTTCACCATACCAACACTTGACTGGCTGGTGCCAGGAGTAATGAGTTCTTGCAGTGGCTGTCTTTTCACCATACCAACACTTGACTGGCTGGTGCCAGGAGTAATGAGTTCTTGCAGTGGCTGTCTTTTCACCATACCAACACTTGACTGGCTGGTGCCAGGAGTAATGAGTTCTTGCAGTGGCTGTCTTTTCACCATACCAACACTTGACTGGCTGGTGCCAGGAGTAATGAGCTCTTGCAGTGGCTGTCTTTTCACCATACCAACACTTGACTGGCTGGTGCCAGGAGTAATGAGCTCTTGCAGTGGCTGTCTTTTCACCATACCAACACTTGACTGGCTGGTGCCAGGAGTAATGAGTTCTTGCAGTGGCTGTCTTTTCACCATACCAACACTTGACTGGCTGGTGCCAGGAGTAATGAGTTCTTGCAGTGGCTGTCTTTTCACCATACCAACACTTGACTGGCTGGTGCCAGGAGTAATGAGTTCTTGCAGTGGCTGTCTTTTCACCATACCAACACTTGACTGGCTGGTGCCAGGAGTAATGAGTTCTTGCAGTGGCTGTCTTTTCACCATACCAACACTTGACTGGCTGGTGCCAGGAGTAATGAGTTCTTGCAGTGGCTGTCTTTTCACCATACCAACACTTGACTGGCTGGTGCCAGGAGTAATGAGTTCTTGCAGTGGCTGTCTTTTCACCATACCAACACTTGACTGGCTGGTGCCAGGAGTAATGAGTTCTTGCAGTGGCTGTCTTTTCACCATACCAACACTTGACTGGCTGGTGCCAGGAGTAATGAGTTCTTGCAGTGGCTGTCTTTTCACCATACCAACACTTGACTGGCTGGTGCCAGGAGTAATGAGTTCTTGCAGTGGCTGTCTTTTTACCATACCAACACTTGACTGGCTGGTGCCAGGAGTAATGAGTTCTTGCAGTGGCTGTCTTTTCACCATACCAACACTTGACTGGCTGGTGCCAGGAGTAATGAGTAGTGCCAGGAGTAATGAGTAGTGCCAGGAGTAATGAGTAGTGCCAGGAGTAATGAGTTCTTGCAGTGGTTGTCTTTTCTCCCGGGCTACTCAACTAGTTCTTTATAATTGTGTACTCAATTGACAAAACTACATATTGTACACATGTCGTCGGCTAATTCCTTATATTTTGCTCACGTATCTATTGATGGTATTTCCTCCACGAAATATGTTACTCACGTTCGAGGCAACCATCCGCCGGAAGTCTCTGCAGCTTCCCGAGGGAAGCCAAAGGACCTCGTCTCGACATTTGACGTTGACACGTTGCTTTACCATCTGCCGTAACTAAGTGGCCTGTCAACCTGACCGGAATATCAAATCACAGCCACAACTGTGCAAATTTCATCGCCAATAGTTATATGGTTCTACACATGTCAATTCTGTCATTCGTACGTACGAGTTTCCGTCATTTTGACTTAGCCAAAAAGTCTCCGTCATTTAATGTTCGCGGAACAATAAAATTGGAAGAAATTTGTTTACCATTTTTTCTGTTTATTATTCGTGAATCGTTTATCTTATCTTATCTTATCTTATCTTATCTTATCTTATCTTATCTTATCTTATCTTATCTTATCTTATCTTATCTTATCTGTAACTATTAAGGCGGACTGTGGCAAGTTCACGGGAAACGTGGAATATAAGACTGCACGCATGTCAAATGGCTAACTGGTGTATGAATAACGATGAAAACGATATCCAAAGATGTTTGTAGGTGTGAAAACCCAAAATGGCTACTCGTTACAATAATTATTTTATAAAAAAAATTCAGCATCACAACTGTCGCGTTGTCAAAATAATGAAATCGAGATTGACACTGAACACCGCTCAGAGCTGGCCAACGATAGCTGTACGGAAAACAAAAACTGCCAAAATCGACTACAACCGCACGTACAGGCGACCAACGTACAGGCGACCAACGTAATACTTCACTTGTCTCTGTAAATGCAAACTTTGTTTCTTGTGTTTTCCTTTGTCGTGTTTCGTCGAGTATAATACAATCCCCCAAACCTCTCCGTCACGTATTATCTGAAGGAGTGGAGCGATCGGTCGCTCATGAGCGAGGGTGACCTTGCAGGCGCGATGGTGACCTTGCAGGCGCGATGGTGACCTTGCAGGCGCGATGGTGACCTTGCAGGCGCGAGGGTGACCTTGCAGGCGCGAGGGTGACCTTGCAGGCGCGATGCAGTCGGCCTGTGTAAACATTTCAGTCATGTTGATCATCACATGTTACCATGTATATTGTTCACTGTGATAACTTAACGAAGACAGCCAACCAGTGCCTTTTTTATATGTACATTTAGGAAATACTGAAAAGGATATCACCCTATTTAGTAATAGCAGTCAAAATAAACAGCTTTGAGAGGTTCGATGCCATCGAACGGTAAGTGAAGTTGTTGCGTATGCATATGTGAGTGTGTAATCGCGAGTATGTTATATTGTACTTGTTTGGAAGAAATTGTGCAATATGAAGGGGCATTCAATGTTATGTATGTATGCGTGTGCGTGTGCGTGTGCGTGTGCGTGTGCGTGTGCGTGTGCGTGTGCGTGTGCGTGTGCGTGTGCGTGTGCGTGTGCGTGTGCGTGTGCGTGTGTGTGTGTGTTTGTGTGTGTGTTTGGGCGCGCGCTGGTGCCTATTCATTTACACTATTACTGATTTTGATTTCCTACGACAACTGATATATTGGTTCGAAATGATTAAGTTATGATTAAGAAAGGAGGGCTGTCTAATTACTGACTCCAATAACTACACACACTGTTGACATATACATATACACACTGTTGACATATACATATACACACTGTTGACATATACATATACACACTGTTGACACATACATATACACACTGTTGACATATACATATACACACTGTTGACATATACATATACACACTGTTGACATATACATACACACACTGTTGACATATACATATACACACTGTTGACATATACATATACACAATGTTGACATATACATACACACACTGTTGACATATACATATACGCACTGTTGACATATACATATACACACTGTTGACATATACATATACACACTGTTGACATATACATATACACACTGTTGACATATACATACACACACTGTTGACATATACATATACATACTGTTGACATATACATATACACACTGTTGACATATACATATACACACTGTTGACATATACATATACACACTGTTGACATATACATATACACACTGTTGACGTTAAACATATTGGTCGGTTGTTTGTCCGACTTCTTTTGCGAACCTTTTTTGAATGGGCGAACGTTTGTTTCTACCCATTCTAATATAATTGTTCCGTCTTCTGCGACAAGATAAAAGCTCATGAATTCTTCTGAGACCTGTGTCACTACGTCTGATGAATCCTTCTGGGGCCTGTGTCACTACGTCTGATGAATCCTTCTGATACCTGTGTCACTACGTCTGATGAATCTTTCTGGAACCTGTGTCACTACGTCTGATGAGTCCTTCTGATACCAGTGTCACTACGCTGATGAATCCTTCTGATACCTGTGTCACTACGTCTGATGAATCTTTCTGGAACCTGTGTCACTACGTCTGATGAATCCTTCTGATACATGTGTCACTACATCTGATGAATCCTTCTGATACCTGTGTCGCTACGTCTGATGAATCTTTCTGGAACCTGTGTCACTACGTCTGATGAATCGTTCTGATACCTGTGTCGCTACGTCTGATGAATCCTTCTGGGACCTGTGTCACTGCGTCTGCAAATTGTGTTCTAACATTAGTAGCAATCTCTGATGGTTATCAGACAAATCATCTGTCCTGCTTTAATTACCTGCAATATCCTGTCTTTGCAACATTGCCAACAATTTGCTTACTGACGTGCGTGTTATAACAACACAACTGCATATTATATCGCCTGAAGCTACGGGTGCAAAGTTAATGGCATCTGTTAAACGGGGAAGTCTCTATTCGTGATTATTACACACACGTTCAATGCACGCTGTGAGACACTGGGGTGCAATACTTTAATTGAATTTAAGGCGTGTGAAATAATTTGTAAAAGGCACCTTTGCTACGAAGGAGCCAGCGTGTTGTATTCAACACTAGACTAGTACGAAGGAGCCAGCGTGTTGTATTCAACACTAGACTAGTACGAAGGAGCCAGCGTGTTGTATTCAACACTAGACTGGTACGAAGGAGCCAGCGTGTTGTATTCAACACTAGACTGGTACGAAGGAGCCAGCGTGTTGTATTCAACACTAGACTAGTAGGAAGGAGCCAGCGTCTTGTATTCAACACTAGACTAGTACGAAGGAGCCAGCGTCTTGTATTCGGGTTCATTTGTTGCGGAGTCTGAACCGAGACGAGCGAAAACAATTGAACTGAGGAAGAAACTTTAAATACCTGTCATTAACTGTGTGCGTGCGTGCGTGCGTGCGTGCGTGCGTGCGTGCGTGCGTGCGTGCGTGCGTGCGTGCGTGCGTGCGTGCGTGCGTGCGTGTGTGTTTTATTAGTTATAAGCACATTTAGATTCCACACTACACCAATGTCTGGTTGTCTGTCTCTGTCTGGTTGTCTGTCTATGTCTGTCTGTATGTATGTCTGTCTGTCTGTCTGTCTGTCTCTGTCTGTCTGTCTCTATGTCTGTCTGTCTGTCTGTCTGTCTCTCTCGTTCGCTCTCTATATCTACGTCAGTTGTAAAGAGATTTACAACAACTTGCAATAGTTGTGGAATGAGGGAGGAAGGGGAGAGGTAGGGAACAAGGGGAAGAGGGAGGGAGGGAAGAAGGAGGTAGGGAGGAAGGGGAGGATGGATGGAAGAAGGGGAGGAGGAAGGGAACAAGGGGAGGAGGGATGGAAGAAAGAGGGAGGGAGGAAGGGGAGGAGCGGAGGAAGCAGAGGGATGAGGGAGAGAAGAAGTGGAGGAGTGGAAGAGGAAGTGGGAGGAGGGAGGAAAGAACAGGAGGAGGGAGGGAAGAACAGGAGGAGGGAGTGAAGAAGAGGAAGAGGAAGGGAAGAAGGAGATGATGGAGGGAGGAGGAAGGGAAGAAGGAGAGGATGGAGGGAGGAGGGAGGGAAGAAGGGGAGGAGAGGGGCAAGGAAGTGGGAGGAGGGAGGGAAGAAGGGGAGGAGGG
>SDWI01000761.1:256950-292254 GCA_009193005.1 Lamellibrachia luymesi | reverse complement strand
TAGAATGCAGCGCAGTTTTAATCATCTATCCAACATTCAGCACCAGGAATTAAATATATCCACAACATGTTCATAACACAACAAACATAACATCACATTAACATCAAGTGTTACCAGACAAATAACATAACAAACATAACATCACATTAACGAGGTGTCATTGAGAGAATACACAATAATGTGTTGTCTGGTAACACTCAAGTGTTACCAGACAAATAACATCATATGGTACACTGATTACAAGCACGCACAAATCGTATATGTGCATAATATTTAATTGAATAAGCACACTGTGTAATCTAATTTGAAATATGTTTCTTTTTATGCGTATGATCAAAATAAACGGCTTGGTCTTATCTGATGTTGCATTGTCATTTTGAGATTTCATTCAAAACGAATGTAAGTGCATACTATAATTGTATAACTAACACAGGTAACTGTATACACAGATGTCATTGTTTTATATAGAATGTGTATGCAGAGTAAAGAAGTGTGAACAACTGCTCCTAACCACCTAAAGTTTCTCAATGTTATATGTATTGTGATATTAATAATTCTGTATAACGCTTTTCTTCTAAACACATCTATTGAGATTGCTTACTCAACGTTTCGGTAATCTCAGTAGTTGTGCTTAGTAGCAAATCATATATTCATGTATATCTACCAACTTTTATGAAAGCCTAAAACTATTTTAGTGACGCTGCAACAACACGTGTACGCATGTACAATTATCATAATTTTATATTCGCATAATCAGTCATATAAGGCTTGTTCCGTGACCGTGACAGCCGCTGCCGCTGCCGTTGTCGCTGCCGCTGTCACTGCCGTTGCCGCTGCCGCTGTCGTTGTCGTTGCCCTCATCACAAAACTATTTATTTGTGCACCAAATACACTCCGGGTGAAACTAATTCGAACTGTTTAAAGGGGCTCGTCAACGGAAACCCACTGAATACGATGTCGTCGAAGTATTTGTGCACGACATAATTCACAGCTGCCATGTTGCAGTTCTTTTTAGGCGAAGACGTATTTAATACCGCAGTAAGCTTTCTGAGAAAGCGTAGCACAATGTTTCTTTGTCCTCCTATAACGCCTGCATTATACACCACAGAAAACTTCGACAATATATATATATATATATATATATCAATAACTTCAAAGGGTGAGAGGGCACCAACCTGATCCTGGCTTATTGCATGCAGGATCTATCCATGCACTAATGCATGTTCGTGCTGCCATTCAACTAAGCTATTTTTGTACAACTGAGGATTCTTACCTTTGCAAAAAATTAAGATTCTGTCTTCTGTCGATTCGTACAGCTGTAAGCCACACAGGAAATAATCATATTCGTTGTCCCACAACTGTCTCCAGCAAGCCTCCAAAATTGTTGTCTTGGAGAATTTAACACTAATACACGATGCTCACTCCAGTATGAACAACCCAACTGCCCACACTTATAACATAACTGCTGGGACCACCCTCACCCAAATGGTTAATCAATATGGTGGCCTTGCCTCATTAAGAACACATGACAATGACACATCTTCAAGTTAATTGGTTCCTGGTGTCGTCGTCACTGGCTACTAGCCCGATAAGTTTATACTTCTCTGGTAGCCACCCAATCTTCAATGTTTTTGTTTGCCTTATATTGTACATAATGATGGTGAGGAGGAAATACATTTATTTACTTGCTTGCTTACTTACTTACATACATATGTTAGACAACTATTTGTCACATGCTATATTCACACTATAAACAGTACAACCCTATGTGTCATGTCAGTCGATGCAACTGTTTCTGCCGGTCAATGAAATGCCGGCCAGTGGTCCACGCCCGCTTCACCCCAGTGAGCTGGCTTATCGCTCTTGTTTATAGGGGGATACATAATGATGTAACTCTATGGTTGTAGTTCATTATATACAGTAATTCGTGGACCCGTAGAAGTTATCTGACAAACCAAACGGTGTGTTGGGTGATAAACTTCTACACTGGTGTCAGAACGTCCGCGTCTGTGTTTTAACAAACCATATTGCGAAGGCTTTGCGAAGCGTCGGACCGTGTCTGAGGCTGAGGCTCTCGACGGACCCGCCGCGAAAAGGGCGCGCTACGCTGTCGTGCTTAGATAAACTGGTTTTCTGCGATTCAGCACTTGCATACATTCTGACAAACTTCGGACTCTCTATTTGACGTTGAGTATAAATTATCACTTTTGTAACGCAAATTATTGAATTTAACTAAAGAAACATTGTACACTTGGTGACGGAGACTGCAAATCGTGCCTTTGTTTGCAAGTCCCCACTTCTTGTTGTATACATTTACGCTAGCTTTCCCGACATGCAACACTTGTACGTTGGGCGCAATTAGTTTGTTGTATATTATACAGCGCATTTGTGATTTCAAGTGACGTTTGAAGCAGACGAATATTGTTATTTTGCGAACGAGGCTACACTGCTTTGCGTTTTTCGCCACCTGTGCGTGTAGGTATTCCTGCCGTCTTATATCCGTGAATGCATTCAACAGCGAGGTATATAGGTACATGCATGATATATCCTAGTTAATGTTGTTCATACGTACGCGGTGTTGCGTATTTGCTATCACATTCACGATAAAAAATCAAAAGGACTGAGGTAGCACAGACGGGAACCGGACAGTTACATAAACACAGTATTGTTCCAGTCAAGAATAGACAAACTACGCGCCATATTGGAAATGGTCAGAGTCAGACAGTTAATGCACAACCTACCCCCTATAAACATCATGGTGACATAAACGGGGGGAAGGTAGAACAATGTTCACCCCCCAGCATTGAGCAGGTCAGTGGCGCTGTCTTGCAGAGCCAGGCCGACACAGCCAGTCGACCTAATCGGCGTAAGGTCAAACGACCTAGGCCGAAGTACAACTTCTCAACAGTTGGTTGAGACCGACGCATCCAGTCGACCTATTCAGCTCAACACCAAGCGACCTACGCCACAGCATCGCCTCAGGCCGACATAACCAGCCGATTTGTTCGGCGCAAGGCAAACCCACATCGGCCGAAGGAGAGCATCTCCCCAGTTGGCAGAGCCACGGTCTTGCAAAGCCATTCTTACAAACCCAGATGACCTAATCGGCGTAAGGCCAAGGGACCTAGGCCAAAGGACAACACCTGCTTAGTTTGCAGAACCACTGTCTTGTCGAGACAGGCCGAAACAACCAGTCAACTTGTTCGGCCCAAGGCCAAACCACCTAGGCCATGTCTTGCCGAGACATGCCGACAAATCTAGTCGACATTTCGGTTCAAGACCAAATCACCTAGATTGAAGGACAATACCCCCTCAGTTGGCAGACTCACTGTATAGCCGAGACATGCCGACACACCCAGTCGACCTATTCAGCTTAAAACCAAAACACCGAAACTAAAAGACAACATCTCAGTTGGCAGAGCCCCTGTCCCACCGAGACATGTCGGCATTCCAGGTCGACTTATTCGGCTCGATGCCGGCCTCAATGTCTCGTGGAACAAATTGGATGCAGGCGGTGCCAGAGTAGCCAGATTGACTGCTGTGCCGACACAGCAATTCAGATCCCTGAGCCAGGCGGCACGTGTCACTGATGCTGTGGATGTTCGCGGAGCTGCCGGTGGGGGCATGTTGAATATGTTTGGTGCTGACAGAGCTAGATGTAGAAGCAGCCAGCACTGTAACGTCTGATGAGGTAGCTACGTCTGCAAGGCCGAGAAACAGTGCCTTATATTGTGAGTGAGTCCGCTTGAAATAATTATCACACTCACCAGGCATCTCACCAGTTAGTGCTAACTGTCTAGTACACCGGCAGTTACACTCGCCAGGTATCTCAATGATTAATGCTAACTGTCTAATACTCCGGCAGTTACACTCGCCAGGCATCTCACCAGTTAGTGCTAACTGTCTAATACTCCGGCAGTTACACTCGCCAGGCATCTCACCAGTTAGTGCTAACTGTCTAGTACTCCGGCAGTTACACTCGCCAGGCATCTAACCAGTTAGTGCTAACTGTCTAGTACACCGGCAGTTACACTCGCCAGGCATCTCACCAGTTAGTGCTAACTGTCTAATACTCAGGCAGTTACACTCGCAAGGCATCTCACCAGTTAGTGCTAACTGTCTAGTTCACCGGCAGTTACACTCGCCAGGCATCTCACCAGTTAGTGCTAACTGTCTAATACTCAGGCAGTTACACTCGCCAGGCATCTCACCAGTTAGTGCTAACTGTCTAATACTCCGGCAGTTACACTCGCCAGGCATCTCACCAGTTAGTGCTAACTGTCTAATACTCCGGCAGTTACACTCGCAAGGCATCTCACCAGTTAGTGCTAACTGTCTACTACTCCGGCAGTTACACTCGCAAGGCATCTCACCAGTTAGTGCTAACTGTCTAGTACACCGGCAGTTACACTCGCCAGGCATCTCACCAGTTAGTGCTAACTGTCTAGTACACCGGCATTTACACTCGCAAGGCATCTCATCAGTTAGTGCTAACTGTCTAGTACACGGAGAGTCACACTCACCAGGCACGTCGCCGGTTAGTGCTAATTGTCTAAATTGTAAAAAAAATGGTTTTCCATATTGCACATGCACTCTTTGATTAAGGTTCTTTTTGTCATATTTATTTAGGCCTCCTTTAGATATAATTATTTTAGTAAGATTAGACTACACCACGGACGGCAGCACTATGCGGAGGGCAACACGCCGTTGTAGTACAGTACGTAGATATTACGGCTCTATAGTATCTCTGTTGCAGGGTTGCAACAACGTGTATGTGTGCGTGACAATCGGGGTCGAATGGCTCTCCACTTGGTGTACAGCACCTGCGAGAGCATCGCCGAACTGACGGTCTGGTGACAGTCGCCCACGCGCTGGCAACGCGCTACCGTGGCTTCCGACCGCCGCTGGCTACGGTGATGTCGCCAACGTGCTCGTCCCAGCTGCAGGTGACATCAGCGCCGACAGTTCGACAACCCTTTCCCATACTGACAGTGACGCGCCTTCCGTTACTACGCACAGAAACATGACACACGCATCGAAAGGCTGCCCGAATGAACACTCTGATCACGATTTCAATGAACACTCCGACCACGGTGTTGGCTAGCAGATGACCACTGGCGACAATGCAAGAAACGTGAGTGTGGTGACCTCGCACGCGTATCGGGCTGCCTTGACGACTGGTCACAACTAGTGGATAATGGCCGAATTATTTGTTGATGTGGAATATTGGTTATTATGGTTATATTTTGTTCGACCAGAAGCTCTAACTCTAACCTGCACACTGACGAGTTTAATCTGCAAAAACAATCTGCAATGCCCCGATGTGGTGCTGTTATACGGCAATGTCCAGCAATGTTAACACACAATAACACACACAGTTTAGGAATAGCTACACACGAAGTAGTGTTCATATGTAGCACCATAGGACTGAACAGGACATTACACCATGGCCAACACTACGGGATATTTGTAGCATGAATATAAAGGATATATTCTGGCCGCTCCTAAATTGTCTGCTAGGCACAAAATCAATGTACATTTTTGTATACTGAATAATGCAAAATACATAAGAAGGGGAGCATAGGCTGCGGAAGCAGAACGGTAATTCTGGTCTTAATGTTATTTTATACATTATTCGGTTTACTAACTTTATACTACAATTACTTTATGAATTGTGAAATACAACCAACCTTCTGAAACACATTAGGAGGGAAGTATGAGGAAGGATCTGCATACATAACTGTACCTCTAACTGCATACGTGTTGTAGTTATTACACAACCCTAATTGTACAGCTGTGTAGGTCACTGTAATAGGAGATGTAACTATGAGTAAGCCACCAGGCGGCGATACTGTTTGACCACCCTGGCTTGTAAGGTGCTGCCACTGCGGACTTCTTGTGCAACGATGACTATGACATGAGACTAATACAGGGATGGTCGCAGGTTCCAGTACTTTTGTCGTAGTTCATTACGCACAGTAATTCGTGGACCCATATAAGTTATCTGACACACCAAACGGTGTGTCGGATGATAAACTTCTACTTAGTTCACAACGTTGGAGTAGTGAAACTGTGTAGCAGAAAATATGCTTTTCAAAACTTACATTAACATGACACAAGCACACAGCCTGAACATGTGACAAATAGTTCATGAATGAGGAGCATAATTACATTAAATGTGTCCTTTGAGTCTTACAGAAACATTTTAGCGTTAGTTTTTTAATGAAACTATTTTTCTTGTACATTATATGTATTACAGTAGAGTACCCGGTAAATTATATGTTGCAGTGTAAACACACTGGACAACATTAATCATATCACATTGAGCCACTATGTTTTCTAAAACAGTTGACTCCGTTTAATAAAATCACTTCGGTCCAGTGCAATTTTATTAACTTTTTTATTCACTTCAAAAAATATATAGCCTTAGAGGTTTCCAGGAACACCTGTTATTCCGTGCTACAATGTGCCAATTTGTGAGTTTGTCTTATTATTTGATTCTAATAACCAGTGGGCATGATTCTATTAAGGGGCATATTTTAACACTGCAGGAATAGGGAATGAATCTGGCCAAGCCATTCTGGTCCCACTAAATGGTTGATTCTATTATCAGCCGATCGACAAGCTCACCAGAAGAGCAATGATCCTAGTAAGAGGGACGAATCCATCGAACCTGCCGCGCAGTTCTTGAAGTAGACGGATAAAAACCTTGATACTGCAATGAACCAGCGAATGTGTCGAATGCTCACCAAGTGTTGCTGCATCAACTTGGCATCCATTACAACAACGTGTATACATGGTTGAGCTTCATGTGAGACATTGCAAAGCTTTTCACGAAAGGAAACATCAGTCATGGTTTCTGCGCTATGCACTTAATGCAACTAAGAATGTCAACTACATCCACCTGCACGACAGCATCCACTTGCACAACTACATCCACCTCCACAACAACATCCACCTGCACGACAACATCCACCTGCACAACTACATCCACCTGCACAACAGCATCCACCTGCACAACTACATCCACCTGCACAACTACATCCACCTCCACAACAACATCCACCTGCACGACAACATCCACCTGCACAACTACATCCACCTGCACAACAACATCCACCTGCACAACAACATCCACCTGCCCAACAACATCTACCTGCATATATCAGATATCCTCCTGATGAGCTGGAGGGGCAAGGTAGACAGCGCTCACAGCTAGTTGGAAGGGGTGAATGGAGGGGAGTCTTATTATTTCAGTGGGGAGTAGACTCCAAGCTCTTATGACTCTAGGATATAAAGAGTATGCATATGTGTTGGTGCGTGTTTGTATTTGTATAGATTTGCCGCTGTTTCGGGACTATAAGATGTTTTGGCAGATAAATATTCAGAAGTTATTTTGTAGAAGAAATTGAGTTGGTGTCGTAATCGTCGTTGTTCTAATGTCTGCCAGCCAAGTTTGTGTTGTAGGTGTGTGACGCTTGTTGTACGGCGGTGATCATTAAGGGTAAATCGTATGGCGCTTCTTTGTATTTTCTCCAGGGTGTCAATGTTATTTTGGGTATGTGGATTCCATGCTGTTGCTCCTTATTCTAATTTGGATCTTACTAGCATATTGTAGGCTGCTTCTTTTACTTTTGGTTTAGATGGAGTATTTGTTTGAGTAGTCCAAGTGTTTGTGCAGATTTTGATGCAGTGGTTTGTACATGCTTAGTCCAGGACAGTTTAGAATTTATAATTATGCCTAGGTATGGATGTTAATTTAATGGGCTGGTTTGAGATGGCGTAGGTTACCTGGCTAGGTTTAGACTTATGAGTAATTGTGAATATGTGGCATTTTGATGTGTTGAATTTCATTTGTTATTTGATTGACCAGTTTGTTAGTTTTTGAATGGCTGTTTGTAGTATGTCATGGTCTGCAGGTGATCGAATCTCTATAAACAATTGAGTCATGAGTAAAAAAGTGGTGTGTTGGAATGAATTATATAAATTATTTCATTTATATAAAGTATAAAGAAGACAGGGCCAAGGACTGAGCTTTGGGGTACATCAGATATGACGTTTGCAGGAGATGAGTGGGAACCATTTATTGAGATATGTTGAGTTCGGTTAGACAGGAAATATTTTATCCAGTATAACGTGCGTCGTGTGATGCCGTAGTAACTGAGTTTGTCGAGGAGTCAATGATGAGGAACACAATCAAAGGCTTTAAAAAAAGTCTTATATAATAAGCTCAATTTGATGGCGTTTGTTCATGGAGGCAGCCCATTCATGGACTACCTCCACAAGCTGCAATTCACAAGAAAGTCCAGATGGGAATCCATGCTGGTGAGGGAGAATAATGTATTTTGCGCTGAGGTGTTTCCATCTGTGGCAAAGGACAATATGCTCCATAACCTTGCACAGAAAACAAGCAAACATATATTGGTCTATAATTAGCATGGTCACATTTGTTGCCTTTTATGTGTATGCTGTGACAAGGGCTATTTTCCAGGCTTTGGGAAGTTTTGTTGTATTATGGGGATATCTCTTTAGCAGTTTCCTTTAGTATTTTTGCATGAATTTCGTCAGGCCCTGGCACTTTGTTGGAGAATAGAGCTTCAAGTTGTTTCATGATGCCGTTTAGTCCGATTTCTAGGGTTTGAATTGAGAGAAATGGTGATGGGCCTTTTGTTGAGATAGGAAGTTGCTCATTTGTGAAAACTGACTTGAAGTGGTCATTGAGAGCATTTCCTTTGTCATGGTCGTTCATTTTCAAGTTGTTATTTACTTTTAGTATTGGAATGCCAATATTTCATGTTTTGTGTTATCTGATGAAGGACCAAAATTGTTTTGGATTTGTCGTCAAACTTTCTCCAATGATGTTGTTAAGCTAACTGTTATAGAATTTGGCCACCTCTTTGGTGGCTTCTTTTCTTACCTTTTTGAAGTTTTCCCAATGTTTTTTTGTTTTTGCTTTAGCATGAGTTTTGTCCCCTTTTTTCTGTAGCCTGGTAGTGCATCTTGTGATCCAAGGTAGATGTTGTTCAGATATCGTTATGCGGCTAGTGATGGATTTAGTGTAGCTTTGATAAAAGAAGTTCAAATTTGATTTTATATTGTTCGTCTGGTTTTCGATTAAAGTACTACTGAGCTAGCTGGATGCAGCTTAATTTAAGGGATTCCCAGTTTGCAGACCTCTAGTTGTATGCTTTGTGTGGTGGTATGTTTTTTTCTGGTAGGATTCATATTGATGTCAGAGAGAATGGCTTCATGATTTTTTCCAGAAATCTTGACATGTGCAAGTTGAAAGTTAGGAAGAATGTACCGTGCACCAGTACAAGCTTATGCTTACAGTTTGTATGAAAATGGTTGTATATCACCCGAGATGTGGCTTTCTAAATCATGCATAAAAATTAAAATTTTCGAAAATTAAGTTTACGGATGAAGGGTGCATTTTTCAGAGATCTTGACATCAGCAAGCTTAATGTTAAGCAGAATGTAGTGTACTCCAGTATGATGTAATGCGTGCAGTTTTATGAAATTGGATGTATATCATCAGAGTTGTGACATACTATGTCTTGCACAAAAATGTATATTTTAGAAAGTTATTCTTAAAGATGAAGGGTGTTTTTTTCTGAAATCTTAGGTGGGATGCAGTGTGTGCCAGTACAAGATTATGATTGCAGTTTGCATGAAATTGGATGTACATTACTAGAGTTGTGACATTATATGACATGCATAAAAATGTAAATTTTCGAAAATTAGGCTTACAGATGAAGTGTGATTTTTCAGAAATCTTGATATCAGGAAGCTGAATGTTAGGCAGAATGCATTGAGCATCAGGACGAGTTTATGCGTGTCGTTTGTATGAACCTTGATGCATACCACCTGAATTGCTTTCATCTGTAAGGTGCACACAAATGTAATTTTTTTAACATTAGGCTTTTAGATGAAGAGTGAATTTTTGCAGAAATGTTGACATTGCCAAGCTGAATGTTTGGCAGAATGTAGTTTGCACTAGTACTAGATTGCCTGTGCATTTTTTTTTAAATCAGATGAATTTTTTTTTCAGAAATCTAAATGTTAGGCAGAATGTATTGAGCAGCTGTAGGAGCTGATGCTTGTAAATTTTATGAAATAACAAAATCAGAAGTTTAGTAAAATCAAAATGGCTGGGACGAAACCATTCCCTATTCCTTTGTTCTAAAATGCAGAAAGAATAAATTATACATTTCAATGTAAATAAGCTGTAACGTCATACGCTCAGTAAAAAAAAAACTGTCATTAAAAAAGTACTTAAACGTAATTCGTGAAAGGTCCCTGAAAAGTAATAAGTAATTAAATAAATAAATAAATATATAACATATTTGTTTTTAATAATAATAATAATAATAACAACAACGAAACGTTTCTGGTGTCGAAGTCCTCGGAAATCCGGGCTATTGTTGCTAATATCTCAACTCGTGCAGAGCGAAGGCGAATTAGTGTGAACACTTATGTAATCGGGCGCTTGATTGATGCATTATTGTCCTTCAATTAGTGATTCCTGTGTCTATTTTAACGATAAGCGCGTGATGTGTCAAACCGCCACGCTAAAATGATGCAAAGTACAACTGAACCTGCCTACTACGGTATCAAAATGGACTGGGTCAAAGTGACCTTAATAGCGAGGTGACAGTGATATTGAATCTAGTTACTGATGCATTACGGGTATTCCAATGCTTGGTAGGTACACAGACATATATTGACGTGTGGCATTACACTTCACCTCATACCTCCTCCTTATTTATTTCCATTTTATGAATGCTCAATTTCATTACATATATTATATTTCACGATGTATTTATGCAATTGTCAGGTCCACATAGACAGTCACGTCAACCCCCCTCACCGCACCCGAATAAATGGCCTGGTCTTTGTTATTTTGAAATTCTACATGACGTACTCCATAGAAATGGCTGCAACAATTTAATTATGAGTAAAGAGAAACACGTATCCGTTCTATTAATTTCGATGCTTGGCTCAGTAATGGGATGCCTCCGTATTGATGTTGTGGATTAAGAAAAGGCAGTTGATACCGTGCCAACGGAGTTAGCATTTGCAGTTCTGAGGAGGTTGAGGTAGACAAATCAGAACAGTTTACAGTTGTAGTAGGCTTAGAGAGTACGGAGTAGATATGCGCCTTAAGCCCTCTGTTTTTCGTTTTGATGATTAACCTGATCAGTGGAAAAGTGTCGGAACATGAAGAACTGAAGACAGTACTTATGCTGACGACCTATCAGTGGTGGCAGACAGCAAGGAAGAACTACAGAAAACATGACAAGAATGGAGTAAAATCTTCAGAAAACGTGGCCTCCGAATGAATTGTTAGACGAACAAAGAAACGTAGATAGGTGAACAATGGGTAAACCTCTATGTACTAGTTGATGGAAAGAATATTAAGTACGTGTATTTGGGCAGAACAATGTGTGAGAATGGAGGAAGTAGCGGGGGGGACAGAGGACGTTGCAAGCAAGCATGAGCGTCCTTATGGGACTGTGGGAGGTATTGCGTTGTAGAGAATGTTGAAGAAACTGCTAAATGGAAAAGTGTTAGAAGCATGCATGGTTCCAGCTTGAGCATATGGGTTGGGAACAATAATAAATAATAAAACATAAAATTAACGTCAATTTGTTTAAGCTAAGCACTAATTAATTCATCCCAAAATACCTTTTTGAATATGTATTCATGAAAATACCATTGCTGGTAAAAGACAAAAACGTAATGTTCTTGACAACTGATCACACATATTAGCTACTAGCCGAGTTACCCGGCTTTGTACTGGAAGAAAATTACAATTACACTACACCTGCATTACAATAACTACACCTGCATTACAACTAAATCCTAGATGTGCCGATATTGTGCGAATTACGCGTAGACTTTCACTGAGTATAACTTGACACCATCGAAAAAACACATTGATCAGATATGCACGGACATGACGTGCTGAACCCGATTTAGAAGGCACGATACCGTTCAAGATGTGCTGTGAAGTGTAGGCCTGTGACCATTGGCATTGCAGCCCTTCTTTCAGTAAAGGTGACACGTGTAACATAGGCCTAAGCCTACCATTCAATGAGCAAACACAGCGACATCACGCTGCAAGAGAACGTACACGTTTAGGCTGATTATTTAGCAGATGGCGAGCACGATTTGTGATCGTACGAATTAGTGGCGGCAGCAACCAGTGTACAAGTAATTTTTATAAATACACATAGTCAAATTGTCCGTAGAATTGTGGATAATTGCTGTGCCATAATATACACAAGAGAGCAAAGCAATACTATGTTTTGTCCAATATCTCAAAAACACCTCTTCGTCTCTTGTTCCCTTTTGCTTTTTCATGGCAGTATAGTGCCAGACTGGATCACTAGTAGGGGTTCGCCACGCGCCAGCAGCGTACGCTGACCAGTTCCGTAAAACCCTGGCCATAATGGATTATTCAGACGCTAACTAAGGATAATGTTGGCCAAGTTCAGTGACTTTAACTTTTACAGATGATACCTTTTCTTATAAGTTTGCTTAAAAATGCACTATGGACGACTGTCTCTTAGACATCAGTTAAGAAGAGATAGAGGAACAATCCAGAAAATTACAGACCAGTGAGTTTAACATCAGTTGTATGTAAATTACTCGAAACATAAATTAGAGACTACATGGTGGAATTCCTTGTAAATCATAAATTAATAAATACATCTCAACACGGGTTCCTAAAAGCAAGGTCATGTCTAACCAATCTCTTGTTTTTTTTTTTAAATTACAAAGTGGGTAGATGACGGGTCACTAGTGGGTGTTGTCTACTTAGATTTTCAGAAAGCTTTCGATACAGTGCCACATCAAAAACTGTTATTTAACTAAAAGCCCATGGTATAGGTAATGATGTAATCAACTGGATAGAAAAGTGGCTTACACACAGAAGACAGAGAGTAATAGTAGATGGTGAGATTTCAAACTGGAAATCTGTTTTGAGTGGGGTACCACAGGGATCAGTATTAGGCCCTATACTGTTTTTAATATATATATATATAAATGATTTGGAAGATGACATATCTAGCAAAGTACTCAAATTTGCAGATGACACAAAAGTATTTAGAAAGGTTACTAATGATACAGATAAACAAAGTTTACAGGATGATCTAGATAAATTAGTTAAATGGTCAGAAAAATTGCAAATGTTATTCCATTTTGGGAAGTGTAAATGTATACACATAGGACATGGAAACATGGACGAAGAATATAACATGGGGGATGCTGTACTAATTAGAACCACACAAGAAAAGGACTTAGGAGTAACATTTAGTGCTGAGGTGAAAGTTTCAGAGCAATGTGGGGTTACTGCTTCGAAAGGAAATCAAATTCTAGGGCTAATTAGGAGAACTATCACGTATAAGATAAACAGCTAATTGTACCCTTGTACAAGGCAATAGTTAGACCACATTTAGAATATTGTATACAAGCATGGAGGCCATATCGTAAGAAGGACATAGACAAGCTAGAAAGAATACAACGAAGAGCAACTAAAATGAGAGACCTTAGTTATGAAAGCCGCTTATTACAATGTGGTTTGACAACAATAGAGACCAGGAGACTAAGTGGAGACCAAATAGAAGTGTTTAAAATAGTGAACGGTTATGAGGATGTTGATAGGAATATGTTCTTCAAACTTAAAGAAGGCAGTAGAACCAGAGGACACAAAACAGCATTAGTTAAGGAACAGTGTAGGCTGGACATGAGAAAGTACTCTTTCTCACAGAGGGTGATAACTGAATGGAACAAACTGTCAAATGATTGTTTTAATGACGGTAAGGGCGAGCTATACATAAATGATAACATTGTTGGACTCTCCATAAGCCAATGGCTTCCTTATCCACTTGCCATCTGAAACTTGTTGTTTGGGATGGCAATCTTGTTAAATCTTGTTAAATATTATTTTGTTGAACTAGCGCCGCAACGGCATGGTTGCCGATCTGTCCGCTAGGCGCTTGGCGGACTGTCTTCTAACTACGAACACTGATCTACGAACAACAGGTAACGCTACGAATTGTGGGAAGTAAATATGCTTTGGCAACGCGTAAAATGTCTATGCGAATGATTTAAAAACTGCCATTTATTAACGCAAAATGACATTCGTTTACCGGCGCTGTTTTGCTGCCACACGTCGTGATCATCAACGATCGCTGACCTGTCTGTGGGACGTCGACGCTGCAATGTTTAATGCGGGTCGGTCATTAGCCGACGCGAAGGATAATACAAATCGGCCTTCCTCTACGATAGCCGGGTACATGGACTGCCATAGCCGGGTAAATTACCCGGGTCCCGGCTCTTAACAAAAACCCTGCCTACTGCATATTGGTTGCAATGGGTAACATATTGACCCAACAAAACAAGTTGAATTAAATACATGATAACAGAGTTATGTTAAAAAAGGAAAAGGGGTGGAGGGAGTGTTTTTGTTTCGCGAAAAATAACAAGCATTACATGTCCGATTACAGCGACTGATAAACATTGACCTCTATTGGACTGATACTGTCACGCGGGATTTCTGCATACCGATGATATTTATCTACCATCCGCTAGGAGTCAACTTAATTGTCGACCAATACGGTAGGCGTCAGCTCTACAAGTAACAAGAATTTATTATATTTAAGAAAAAAAATACAACACCATAAACCCGTCTATGAGGCCTCATAGACGGTGTTTTATGTCGCTGGATTTACATCTGAATATAACTAGCGTGGGGACATGGCATAACAAAGAACAACAAAAAAGTTATGGAAATACAGGCCTTGGCTGCCTAATGACTGTCATCAAAATATAAAGACAAATCGTAGTGACTAGTCCCATAGTTGCATATTAACATCCAAATGTTTGATATGGGAGACTGGAAAGGATTGGGCCACAGACTGGAGTGGGCCGGGAGGAGGAGCGGGCCTCAGGGAGGAGTGGGCCACATGGTGGAGTGAGCTGTGTAGCTTTTCTCCACACATAACTGTTCTGGTCACATGAATCACTCGGGCCATTCCCACACCTACTGTGTAAATCCGCGAGAATTACTTAAACGGTGAATGAACGCCATATTTTGAAATGGAAAACAATCCGACATGAACTTTTTGATGCGATTATTCTCTAAGATCTAGATAAATATATTACCTACTTTTATAAGCTAATATGATAACATATGTTCATGTTAGAAGCAGTTGTTATATTTCAATAGTTGAACACATGAACACGAATAGTATATACTCATGCCATGTGGGTGTGCTTGTTGAAAGACTTCTCATGGCAGCGACGTGTGCAGAGATGTGTGACCGCTTCAATAGCCAGAGCCAAGTGTCGTTGCTGGTGATATCTTTGACTATACCTTTGACTATATCATGAATAATCCGTGTATGGCCGATAAATAAATGTTAAACTAGTAAATGAATATGTTATATCTACAGTATTTTGCTCCTCTATATAATTTACTTAAACTGTCGTTATAAGTGTACGTTATGGTGTCTAGACAGCGGAGTCACTGTGCGGCGAACCATGACTAGTTCACCTACAAACTACAGGCCGGCAGTTCCGTATAACTCAATGAGAATTCCTCTAGTTCTAGATTATAATCATTAAGTTGATTGTGCTCTGTGTGCGTCGCGTTATGGCTCCAAGTTTATTTTAGGCAAAGACGGTTAAACGGCATTCCATTATAGGTCCACGTCATTTGATCTGACTGCTACTTCTGAGCGAGCTGTCACAAGGGCGTTGACACTTGTAGCGCGAGTTTTGTTTTCTCAGCTGAATTGAGCTGTTTTCACTAACGAGTTAGGTAAGTCAATAGCCATTGATTATTTTATAATTTGTGACATTCTATGTGCTGCTATGACCTGGAAAAATAGTTAAATTAAATGGTACATTTTTGAAGTACATCGATGCTAATCGTACGAGACGTTAGCAGCGTCCGGCTACGTGTGCTACTCCGCCCTGTAGCATTGAGGGCGGGCCTGCAGGGGGTGCATAACGCAAGGGTACCATTATATGTTTATTTCACACGCCTTAAATTTACCTAAATGTTGGGTACAGTGTTCTATGTCGTTGCAGTCGTTGGTTGTCATTCAGTTTCAATCCAGCAGGCAAAATGACGTTGTCAGCACGTTGCTTCTACGTCAGGTATCCACGTTGTGGCAATGTCGGAAAGTAGTTGGATTTGAAAGTTCTATCTACGTAAGATTTCAATGTTGTATCTACTTCAGATTTCAACGATGTATCAATGTCGGGTTTCAACGTCGTAGCAATGTTGAAAACTAGTACCGACGTCACATTGTAAAGTATATGCCAGTTTGATTTAATAATGTTTTAATAGCTAATGTTTAGTAAGTCATTAAGAGGTTTAATCGATGTATTAAGCCTAGATTAGCAACAGAAAAAAGCAGGTTTCGAAAAGTTTATAGTTAAACCACACAAGTGGATATGGACAAAATCCATCTGGTGCCGAAGATTGACGGTAATGTTTAGACGCTTCAACCCTCCCTTTAATCCTGACATTTGCTAAATTGCTCTGACCCGGAGGTCAACGTAATTGGGGAACCGAGAAGGAACCCTGGGAACCCAGGATTTGGCCCAGCTCCAAGAGTTCAAAAGTTTAACTTGCAAACTGGGCAAGGAAGACTGGCAGACGTCATTGTCCAGTGGTTGAGAGGGTGGGTGGATTTAACAAGTTGATCAATAATAAAGCGTATTGGGTATTTAAGCAATCACAGCGCCTCTAGTGACGGCGTCTGATTTTGGAAAACTGGGAGTATAAATACCCCGGAGGAGGGATTGCAAGGGGGGGCACAAGCTACATTTTTAGGCATCCAAATTGTCAGTAAGGGTGGTCCGGGCGGGTCATACCTGCTTTAGCATTAGGCTTCAAAATTACCGGTCATATTTAACCATGTTTCGTTTTAATCTTCTAGACATTAAGTGTCTAATTGATGTTTACATTCAATACTTTTCTTTACGGTTTACAGTGATATCTATCTTCACTGTTATTTAATTGTTATTGTGCGTGATTATATTGCTACTATGTATGTAGCCGTCTGATGTACACGATTAAAATCGCTTCGAACCTGGAGAACAATGCGTTGACTACACTTCTGTAGTACTCTATGTACTCACTGGTCGAGTGAGTACAAATTCAGTTATACATCTCGACCTGGCGAGCGCAAAGAAGACGGACAATTAACATACATCGACATCTGTAAGAAATGCCTCCTGGACCACTGCGTACGGCCCCGAAGAAGATAAGAGGGGGAGGCGTATATCTTAAAACATGCCGGTTGGGAAAACAATACAATTTTCGTCTGTTGTTTTGTGCGCGTTGACGTAGACAATAGTTTCGTCGTCATCGAACGTGCGCAGTGGAGAATGGTAACGTGGAACCGCGAAACTGCGTATGGTTGGGGATCACTAAATTGCCGCGGAGGAAAGGGAAGAAAACTGACCGACAATACGTTTAAAACATATGTAGTTTATCTTTGCGGCATAGAAAGTATGGATACCCGTGAATCCGACGACAGTTAAGTCGGGCGGCTTGACTTCGTCATCTCACACAACATTTCGTACGCGATGGCAGCGTCATGGCAAGGATAACTAGTTATGTCCGTATTAAGGGCGTTCAATTTAACACCCTGTATTGCACACCTGTATTGCGCGGCTCATATTGAACGCATGTGTAATACGTGTTTTTTAAATAATAATGTGCATATGTTATTTAATATGATGTTTACAATGTACAGGTCTTAGAATTATTTTAGATATATACATTATTTAAATACATTACATTGTATACCACGCAAGTTAACTTATTTCCAAATTGGTCAAAACCTTTATACAAAATATCCACTCTTAAAAAACTGTCATTTATGTTACGCTGGTGAGGCAAGCTAAATTCTACCACATGTTGGTTTTGTTAAATGAGGGATGCAAGGTGTTGATGTTGGTCAAGTTTAATGGATGTATAAGCTGTTTACTGTTCATAGACGGTCTACAACTGTGTGGGGATTACACAGAGAAATGTCTAGTGCAGTACTTTTTCCGTGCATCCGGATGCCATTTTTTATTTAGATACTTTGGCGAGAACAGTTTTATTTCAATATACTAATATAGGTTCAAGTTAGCTAAATTGTTGTAAATAAACATATGCTTAATTACTTTGTAATAGTAACCACTATTTATTAGGGTTGTTAGCTGAGCCGAAGATTTGAATACATTTTTCACTAAACAGTCTCTCATTTTCACAGCAGCCACGGTGAAAGATCTGCCATATTGACTCGCGCCCAAAGAGGTTCATCTTCACATCAATATATTCATCTAGGTACAGTCTTTGCATTAGCAAACTTATGGTGCGCTAAAATCTATACTAACATATACAGTGTAGCATCTGATCAATTCTAATACAGTTTGACTTAAAACAGCAGCGATCAAAATAAGTCGTTGTGATGGTGGTGTTTTTAAAGCTGCAAAAGTCACTAGTTGGGACATTTCTTTTTAAAAATGCAACATGGCTAACAATGATTAATGGTGGCTAATGATTAATGAAACGAGGCATAGATTGGTTGCAATATAGACAACACTGGCTACTTCAAATCTGGATTCTAGGCATGGTGTGTGTGTGTGTGTGTGTGTGTGTGTGTGTGTGTGTGTGTGTGTGTGTGTGTGTGTGTGTGTGTGTGTGTGTGTGTGTGTGTGTGTGTGTTAGTTTGGGCTTGGATCGGAGTGGGGTCGGGTGGGGATATGACCATACCTCCCTTTGGGGTTGAATATGTCCACTCCGTCACGCCACACGATTTGACATTGCTAATCTTCAGCCTTAAATCTCCTAATTATGACAGAGTGGACTGTAGTCGAGTGGGACAATCTGCAGATTTTTCTATTTGTTTTAATTGAATGGCGTGATAGTGTAGTGTGAGACTGCATGATAATATCATAAACAAATGAAATCCTGAAGGTTTGTCCTCATTTTCATATCTGGTAACGTCGAGCAACTAAATTAATTCCAATACTAAAAGCCCTTTGTTATGAAAAATCCTGGCCTAATAGAATACGGCTTAAAATCCCTAGATACAAGGAGGTTAAGAGGATATAAATTTGACGTTTTTTAAGATATAGAATGAGTGTGAAAATATTGATTGAAATATTTGGTTTCATTTAAGAGACATAGAACTGGAGGAAACGAAGTGACATTATCAGTGTATCAGCTTATCATAAATTCTCACAAAGGACAACAAATGAATGGATCACATTATCTACATATTAGGTCAATTTAACAAGATTTAACAAGATTGCCATCAAAGGCAAAGGCCCAGATGGCAAGTTGACAAGGAAACCTTTGACTTATAGAGATTCCTACATTTTTTCTTTTTCTTTACCACCCTGCTATGAAACTTCCATATCAGCACTTATTTTTACTCCTAAATCCTTTTCTTTTACAGTAGTACCTGGAACAGTATTTCCCATATTATAGTTTATATTTCCCAAAATTGAATAGCATCTGCTATTTTCAGACCATTTAAATAATTTGTCTAGATGGTTTTGTAAATGTTGTTTATCACCATCATTGTTAACCTTTCGAAACATTATTGTGTTATCTGCAAATTTTAGTACGCTGTTTTTTATATTATCGTCCAAGTCACTGATATATATATATTAAGAATAATAAAGGTCATAATACTGATCTTTGTGGTACCCCACTCAAAACTGATTTCCAGTTTGAAACTTCCCCATGTTGTCTTCTGTCAGCCAGCCATTGTTCTATCCAGTAGATTATGCCATCCCTGATACCATGGGCTTTTAGTTTAAATATAAATCTTTGATGTGGCACTTTGTCAAACGCTTTCTGAAAATCTAAGTAGATAATATATATGCTGGTGATCCCTCGTCTATCCACTTACTGATTTCTTCAAAAAAACTTAACATATTTGTTAAGCATGACTTCGCTTTTAGGAATCTATGTTGAGATGAATTTAATCATTTATGCCTAACAAGGAAGTCCTCCATATGGTATTTGATTAACCTTTCTAATTTGTTCTACTGTTTCCATTAGTAGTTTAGTAGGAATTCCATCCACTCCAGGTGATTTATTATTCTTCATTGCGTTTATTTTCTTTATCACAATTTCTGGAGTTACAGTTAACTGTCCTAAATATTCTGATTTACCGTCCTGAATTTTAGCATCTGGAACTGGTAACGAACAAATATCCTCTCTGGTAAACACTGAAGTATCCATTTAGGTCTTCCGCCATTAAAAACCTTGTGATATTATATTTCCAGCACTGTTTTCTAGAGGTTCAACCTTGTCTTGTATGTGTTGTTTACTCCTGACATATGCATAAAACATTTGCTGTCATTTTTTATGTTACAATTTTTGCTCATAGTTTCTTTTAGACTGTCTAACCTCAGTTGTAGCAGCATTAAGTGCCTCTTTGTAATTTGTGTAGTCTTCGTCCTTTCTGATATGCCTATAAACTCTCCACATAGTTTGCTTATACACTATTTTTCTAATAGCTTCTTTTGACAAGTGTTTCTTTCTAGACCTTTTTCCTTGTTTCCTTTTCAAGGGAACAACTTTAGAATGTTCCAGCTTTCAGTCTTTTTCCTCATCATGTTATTCCAATCTAGCTTTGTTAAGTATTTTCTCATATTTTTATATTTACCTTTGTGGAAGTTTCTCCTGTGTTTTTTGTTTTGTTTTTACTTTCTGATTTTACTTTGATGTCAACATCTATTTGATTATGATCACTCTTACCCAACGGTTCAGGTATTTAGACATTGTACACTAATTCATTTTGTGAAAACAGAACTATATATAATACATTCTCTCCGCTTGTTGGTTCTAGCACGTGCTGAGTAAGGAAGCTATCCTGAATTAAAAATAGAACCTGTTAGTCCTCAACCCCCTGTACACTCTAGAAATTTCCATTGTATGTGTCCATGGCTAAAATCTCCCATTATGATACATTCCCTTTACTCACTTCCTTTATAGCGTCTAGGATTTTTGTGTTATCCTCTTTGTGTATGTTTGGACTTCGGTAAACTAATCCAATAGTTAATGCTGAATTTCCTGAAAATGTATCGCACGAAACAGCTACATCGCAATCTGCTTCCCTTTCTAATTTTATTTCGTAGGCCTGAATAGATTATTTAATACATAAAATAACTCCCCCTCCCCTTCTTTCAATCCGATCTCTCCTAAAAATTACGTATGCTGTCATTCCTAATTGTCCTTTATTGGCCCATAATTCAGTTATACCAATTAAATCAGGGTCAGTATCTTCTACCATAATATTTAGTTCGTTTTTATTATTTAGTGTACTCCTTGCATTTAAACACACGCATTTACAACCAGCTTCAGAAATGTTTCCCGGACATTTTGTTGCTGGTTTGTGTGTACTAGTGGCCTCTTGTCCTGTTTGTAGCACCTCTAAGTAACCCTCCCCCTTGCGCTTCTAGTTTAAACAATGTTTGCTACCAAAAATATTTGTTATGCTACCCATGCCACTATCTACTGCTGCTGAGAGTTCATCCACAAACACTGCTGCACCCTTTCCACTTAGATGAAGCCCTTCCCTCATGTACATATCAGTCATCCCAACAAAACATCCCCAGAAATCCACAAATCCAACTTCCTTTTTCCTACATAGCTGCTGTTATGGGTCGTGTCATGGTCGGCTGACAGGTTGACGAGCGGTGCCGGTCTTCTCCAGCTGGTGTGTCGGAAGCGGGAGGTATGGGAGTCTGAATTGAGGGTCATTGTGAAAGTGATGCTGTAATTTGTGAGGTCGGCCAATTTAGATGNAAGTTCCAAGTTACTTTTTCACGAACCTTTATATGTTGGCTGTTCTTTTATTATGTAGATTTGACCATATAATAATTTCCTATTTTTTTATTATAATGTCACGTTTTGGCTTCATTATTTTTGAACTAAGCTAAACGTTATGGCTTGAATGTATGCAATGTTGTACTAATACAAAGTACAAAGGATAGTGTACTAAGTATTAGTATACAGTTGATAATTCCAATCTCGATGCACAGTTGGGAAGACTTGGTTGGGCCAATAATGGTTAAACTGGACTTGGCCTTTTCATTGAAAGAACCTAAGTCACGGTCACGTGTGTTAAATTCACCATACCCATAATTCATGACAGTCATCAGCTGGAAACTTCAGTGTTGTTGGTGCATCCTCAATTCGGTTGTTTTGCTAGTCTCATTTAAAATAAATTTTGCGAAAAACAAAACCTACCTAGTATCCACTGCAACAAGCCAGCTCGTTCTTGTAACTTTTGTATATAGTTTTTCTGTGTGAAATCATCAAACAGACTATTAAATTAGTTAATGTTTTTTTAACGCATTAAGTGAAGTGAAAATCTAAATGCTCAAAGTTGTGTGTGCGCTTCACGCTGCCACATGTCACCGTCATCCTGCGCGAGTTCAATTACTCATGCGCGCTCTCGTCAAATCACTCCACCCTCTTCCAGCAAACAGCGCCAGCACATTCTCCCTGTTGATGTTTCGGATACGCAGGTCTCCCCGTATCAGTCTGTTCCAGGGTCCGTCATCATTGAGTGCTGTTGTCGTTTGTGCTGGCAGTGGATCTTCTTTCATACGGAGGTAGTGTTCTATCCAGCGAAGCCGTTTTCTCTTACCAGCTCCTCCGCATGTGGGCTAGCAGTGACACCGAACACCTCCGCACGGCTTGGATGGTCCTTGAGTGGATCTGGAGAGCCTCGCTCTATCCCGGGGATACGGCGCAGACATCTGTGCTGTTCTTGCGCCGCATGGGCCAACGCTTGGCACTGTACAGCAGCACAAACACCACCAGCGACCGGAACAAGCCCGACTTCAGCTTCCGCGGCACTATGCTGGAATCCCATACTTTGCTCAATGTGACAAACACCGCACCGGACATTCCAACCCGCCGCCGGACCTCCTTCGTGGCGTCCCTATCTCGAGCGACGTTACCACCCAGGTACACAAATTCCGCCACTGGCTCAACAGCTGTGCCATCCGCAGCCTCCAGTTTCACAGGGATCACACCTCGGATCTCCCCTTTCCGCCGTGCCACCCTCTCCCTGGCCTGCCTACGTGTGCGTTGTTTCCGAGTATTCATTAACTTTACGGGGATGCACCATCGGCTTGCAGTGTGATTGCGGAGCGCCTGCAGGGTCCACAACACCTGCCCACAAGCATCACAACGGTGTGTGTTCTTCCCCTGGTCCACATACTCCCTGTGATCCAGATTGGTGACTATGTGCATCGCCATCGCATTCACGAAGCCAACCGCCTGCCTCAACCACAACTGGTGTCAGCTCCCCGTCGTCGCACAGTGGCAGGTGTGAGGGTCGGAGAGCCATGAGACCTTCAGTCTTCACGCATCTTTCCTGCTCCTCGTTAATCACCACGGATCACGCCTCCCAGTCAAAAACCAGCCCTCACTCGTTCACGCTGCGCCTCGGCCCTCTGTACCACTGCAGCTAGTTTTCCACTCACTCCCATGCACTTGGTCTTGGCAACATTCATTTGCAGACCTACGAAAGTGCGTGCTGCCTGTAATTGCATTAGTGCCTCCTGCGTCCCATGTTCACCGGTGGACATGATGACTAGGTCGTCTGCATATCCCAGCCAACAAGCATCTGCCTCAAGTCCCAATCGCTAGCACGCTAAGACGTATGCTCGCATTGCCCGGTCCAACATCAGGACGAACACCGCTGGGCTCAATGGACAGTCCCGTCTCACGCCTCTGATCTGTCGGAATGTTGGGGACATGAGGCCCTCTGCATATAGTCTGAGAGATACTGTTAAGGTGTCATACAGTCACTTGATCACCTCGAATATCGTGGCCTACCTTGGCTCTCCAGTGCACGCCATGCTGTGGTCCAGTGGATAGAGACTATATATCATTGCATACCTTGGCTCTCCAGTGCCCGCCATGCTGTGGTCCAGTGGATAGGGTCGAGATTTCACAGGAGTGTGGACTTGGCAGCCAAGGTCTGATGTACCCGCTGCCACAGCTGCCAGACTGCACCCCGGCATGACTTGCCATGCACGAAGCCATTCTGTTGCGGCTGCACCTGCTGGTACAAATGTTCGGCCACTCTTCGCAGGACCAAGAGGATGAGCGCCTTATCCGCGCCCGACAGCAGCGAGATGCCCCTAAATGAGTTGGGGTCGGCGTTACTGCCCTTGTCCTTGTAGAGGAGGCAGAGCGCAGCCTCTAGCCACGAGATCGGTGAATTTTCTCCGGACCACACACGCCGCACGAGCGTGTTTAGAATCCGAGTGGCCAGCGGCGAGTTCGGCCCTGTTGTGGCGAGTAGCTTTTACTGCGTCCGTGACCTCATCATCAGATGGTGGGGCTGTATTCACATAACACACTGTCGGATCCTTGCCGACCAGTCTGTCCAAGGCTTTCTGCCGTCTGCGCTCATCATTGTTGCTTCACCAATCCCTACAATGCACAGAGCAGTCCTTCTCCACAGCTCATTTGTGTCCACATCAGCCCAGTCAGCCTCTGTCTCTCCCACCGCTGCTGCTAGTGCTTTGCGAGACCTCAGATGCAGTATCTTGGTAACGGAGTACACGGGTGATACGCTGAGGGCACTGTGGCGGCCTGCTTTGGCACAGTCCCACTATCAGCGTGGTCACCATTTCACTAATCGTGCGTGCGGCAGTCCTTGATGTGGCCTGTCATCGACTTTGGAATCGCATCCTGTCATAGTGGCGCTCCTGGTCATCACAGAAATTGCCCCGGAACGTCAACCGCCTTCTATGCGGTTTCCGTACCAACGAACTCGCATCACAGATACCAGCTACAGCAGCTTCCTCATGCAGCCTTCGTCGGCCGTGGCCATACCCCACCTGCCGATCACTCCTGCTGCGACGTGGCCCAGTCCTGCAGCTGCCATCTCCAAGAGATCATATGCTGCTAACTCCCCATTGTAGTCACCACAGACGACTGACACAATCCACCTGTGTGCGACCCGACTACAACCCTTAGGCCCCTCGACTGGCACTTGGAACTTCCGCCAGATGCTATCTTTGTCCGCCGTGTTTCCACATTTTTGTTATGCATTTGGAGTTATCTAACATCATAGCTGATGTTTAGTCTTGACATGTTTATGTTTCAGGAACTGTTAGAAGTAGACCCCCTGCTGGCAAGGAACACTGCAATGACGGCGACGAATGAAGTGGTCCGAAAATGCATTAATAAGCAGGTAAGCAGAATGAGACAGTGAGTTGAAATTCGTATGATATGGACACGTACAAGATGGACATTTACTAATGTAATGACAATAGTAATAGAGATATTACATCGATTGGTATCGAGTAAACAATACTCATCATCGTCAAACAAAATCAATAAATGGCAATCTAACTATATCTAATGACTATATGTCAAAACAGTTACAAAATAGCAAAGGTGGGTGGCCGAAGACACACAAGACCTCTACACGAAGAGCCAGCACCCCCGCCCAATGCATTGCACAGTTGATGTGTCATTGGCATAAACTGTGTGGAAGGATTATATCAGGCATAGGGCGATTAACTAAAATTAACTAATTAACTTCAAATAATTTTAAGTTAACTGTACAAAGTAATTAGACTAATGCCATGGACACAGGTACAATGACTTTGGCTCAGTGGGTCACACTTGGAGTTTATAACATGTGCAGCAAGTAAACTATTTTACAGGCGACAAGAGGGTAAACTAGTTAACCTGCCGCACATCCTGTAAACTCCAAATATACATGTAGTGTAAGTCAACTTAATCATTACCTTAACTAGTCAACCTTTAAAATACAAGTTAGTTTGGCTTAATAGACGATACTCCAAGCTTAACTTAACTAGTTAACATAGTAGATTAATCACCCCACGGCTGGATTATTTGTATTGTTTGTCAATTATTCTCCACGTCATTGTGTCACAGATGGTGTTTCGCTCAGTGTTGGTGATATGCGCAGTCGCACTGGGGCTCCTATATTTTCACAGGTATTGTGCAAATTATGTTTATTGCTTCTGCTTCTGCATGCAGCTGCTAATTGTGTGTGTGTGTGTGTGTGTGTGTGTGTGTGTGTGTGTGTGTGTGTGTGTGTTTGTGTGTGTGCGTGCGTGTGTGTGTGTGTGCGCGCGCGCGCGTGTGTGTGCTTGTGCGTGCGCGCGCTGTTCCACAAAACGTTTTTTATGTTGAATACTTACATATAATTGTAATTAATGTGTACGTAGACGTTCTACTACTGGTCGAATTAAGTCCAACCATACTAACCCTGAATATAAAAATGCAACAAAATGCGGGAGCCAACGGCCCTAAACCTGAGTACAAATCTAAGCTATTTAATAATATACTCGGAATTAACACAACACTATGCATAGTAATAACAGTACTTGAAACTGCCAAGGAAGAAACAATCTTGATTTACATGTAAATATTCCCCATCTCAGCTTACTGTGCGTAAAGATTATACATCATAGTAGACAGTTTGCAAGAAAGAAACAATTAAAAGCAACTGATATGTAGTTAAGTATACACATGTTTACCTGTTACATAAATATAACAGCACAGTTTGGCATGTACTAGCTAACTGTCAAGACACGACATCTACGAACAAATGACATGGTATAGATTATTATTATCTCCAATACCTTAACAATTTATCATTGTAACATCAAGACCCAAAACAACAAGTACAGTTTAATTACATGATAATTGAGTTATATTAAAAAAAACAGGGTGGTGGGAGGGATTTTGATCCGGCAAAACACGATCCCTTACGAACGTAGACAAGACAGAAATAGCGACTGCCAATTTCCAAACCAGCCAATATTGGGGCGAATATAATCACACGTGATTTCTGCATACCGAAGCTAGTTCTTTTCTATAAAGCTAGGCGTCGTCTCTACAGGCAGACTATTTATCTCTTATAACGTCACCTCTACATTCAACCTAAAGAAGCAAACAATAAAGTATAAATCCAAAGCCATCAATCCATAATGACTCATACACAATGTTTGATATCACATGATGTACATATAACTGCAACTAATGTGTATGCATTACATCGTGAACAACAAAGAGTGTTATGTCAAATTGGCCTTGGCTGTTTAATGTCTGTCAACAGAATATGAAGACAAGTCTTAGTGACAAGTCCCACCGTTGCATATAAAAATCTAGACATTCTACTACTTGTCGAATTAAGTCCAACCAGACTAACCCTGAATATAAACCTAAAGTGGAACAAACGCAGATGGTGGTAGCCACAGTCCGATGTACTTAAACCAGCCGAATGTATGACAGAAATCATCAGATTTCCAT
Source organism: Lamellibrachia luymesi (assembly GCA_009193005.1). Classification (NCBI taxonomy): domain Eukaryota; kingdom Metazoa; phylum Annelida; class Polychaeta; order Sabellida; family Siboglinidae; genus Lamellibrachia; species Lamellibrachia luymesi. The sequence goes on along the minus strand of SDWI01000761.1, from coordinate 264,905 downwards.
CTTCCCATGTATCTGATTTGCGCATCAGACATGCCATTTCGTGTTGCGTGTGATGCTGCCCGTATTCTGAAGCGTTTTGTATAGTGAAGGATTTATGGCAAGGAAATGTAAGGAAATGTTCCTAGTGCTTGCAAACTGTTCACGTGACGCTGGGCGACCAGAAGGAAGGATGAAACGTGGGGCTGGTGAAGTACCTCGGTACGCCAGGTACCTTCGTAGATGTGTGACAGAACAATGGTTTTCGGAACGAGCATGCACCATTATGGTATGAGGTCGACCAGTGGAACATTAGAATGTTATATACATCGCCTTGGCACTTGGTTCGAAACATACATAATTGAACTGCAATTTGTTCAATTCGTCCATTAGACAAGGTTATTTCCTCTACTCTGAGAAAGGCAAAACATGCCAGAAGAACATCGACTGGAAAAGTGCTCGTAACCATGGTGATGTACAAATGTGATATACAATTGTTCTGTACGCAACGTTGTGTTGGTGGAGAAATGCAACATAAAGTTCTACGACTATAGGTGGCACAGGTAAGCGAAGAGACAAGTGATACTTAGTTAGGAAATGTTTAAAGGATGAGAATGAACATTCGTATCCTTGGATTGTCGATGGACCCAGTGAATGTTGTACCAGTTGTATTAATTGAGAGACCAGTTCGATGGTAGAATGTGTTCGGGAACGGAAGTTGGCTGGCGATCGAACTATGGAGCCCGTACATCGAACTTTGGCATATATCTACACATTGAATTGCATACACGTGATTACCTGATTACCGTGTCCTGACAAGTGTCATCATATCAGCATTTTTGGATGGAGAGTTGTTAATCACATGTTCCATAGCCTGGTTTTCAGTTTGAATGATAATAGCCTGCTGCTTCTGTGAATAAGTACAGGCATTCTGCTAGGATCAAAGGATCATATAGGAAAATGGCTTTCCCAATTAATGCAGACAAGAACAACTTCCATGTTTGCAGGTTTGTGCATGCTTCTGAAGACATTCTAACGTGTTGGTACGGTTTTGTGAGCCCTATGGAAAGGTTTACGAGACGTCTGAGGAATGCCCGATATTAAGAGCCTCATCATTGAGTGCATGGCATTTTGATAGTTTATTTTCTTTGGAAATATGTATTCCTAATCTGGTACATCAAGCAAGAAAAAAACCTAGTTGTAAACCACAAATATCTTCGGAGGGAGGCAAAATCATAAAACCATCAAAGCATATGAAGGATATGAGGCATGTGCAGCTGTCGTCGTGCAACCAGTTAAAGTGCTGAATATTCTACAGCTAGATTTAAGGTCCATCTGAAGACTGGTGTCTACATAATACTGGCCATTGAAATAAAAAATAAAAGTTTCATAAGAAACAACCCCGACTACCGCTTCATCTGTGGTTGTATAATGTACCCTAGATGACTCATCAGGGATATCATCACTGCCCGATGTTGTGGTGGGGAACGACCAGTGATGTATCAGCTTGACTCGACCAGGGAATGTTTTGGGAACCAACCCGATGGGCGATATTACAGGGGTAAGGGTGCTGATGGGAATGGACCTTGTATTCTGCCAGTTGCAATCTCCGAATCGATATTGGCTTGAACAGACACTGCCTTTATTTTCTTAGCTACCATTTATGGAGTTAAATTAACTGCCCTAAATAGTGCGATTTAGCCTCCTGAAAGCTAGCATCTGGAACTGGTAATGAACTAGTATGCTCTCTGGTCAAAATGTATTTGATTATGATCACTTTTACCCAATGGTTCATGTATTTTGACATTGTCAACTAATTCATTTTGTGAAGACAAAACTATATCTAATACATTATCGGTGCTAGCACGTGCTGAGTAAGGAAGCAATCCTGAATTTAAAATAGAAACTGTTGGTCCTTACCCCCTATACTCTAAAGATTTCCATTGTATGTGTCCGTGGTTAAATCTCCCATTATGATACATTCCCCTTTACTCATTTCTTTAGCGTATTGTAATTTTTTTTCCTCTTCGCTTATGTTTGGACTACGGTAAACGAATAGTTACGCAGATACGCCAAGAGGATAATATTTGATGGCAGAAAACACGTAATAGAAAATATTCTGTAGAATGTTTTTTTAGGTACGCTGATTGGAAACAGTCCTCCATTGGCTGAACCGAAATACGAGCGATGATCCTTCGCGCAATCAGTTTCTCAATGACCTTGGACAGTTGGCAAAGTTAGCTTAATGAGCGGTTGTGTTGAGTGCTTAAGCAAAACAGTGCATTATCGGGTGAGGCGTTTGCAATATATATGATAATATGAAGGGTACTTTCCATATTGTCCTTCAGTTGCTTAGTAGGCAGATAATCAAGCATCCATGTCATATTGTCAGTATCAAAATAGTTGTGATTTCTGCGTTTGTAGTGGGATCGAACATTTGGATTGAATCAGTACTACAAGGTTTCTCGTATGCAGCTGGGTCAACGGTGGTGTGGCAGTGTAGGGTAGTCAGTAGTTTCTCAATCAGATCATGTAAGAAACGTGATAATGTATCACACCCTTCCTTCGTTGAGTAGAATACAGGATGTTATATCTGATGAGCATCGAGTGATCTCAGAACGCGAAACATGTATTTGTTATTAGCGTGTAACTGTCAGCGATAGTATTCCGTTTTCTTAGCGGATATATTTGTAGTGTGCACAGTCGTTGCGGGCGGTGACGTATAATTGTTGGTGTATTTCGAACTTCGTTCTTCGCCACATATTCTCCCATTTTCGTTTATTTTCTCTTGCAACATCGATCTAAGCGTCATTCTTCGGATGCGGCGAGTTGTTCTTGATGCGTACGTCGTATGTAAACAATCCGATAGACAGATGTTGTAAGCTGATGTTAATTCCTCCGCTAGCTGACCGTCAGCGTCAGCATACATGCCAGCACAAGCAGACTTAATGTCATCGCAGAACGCTGCAGTATCCATGTTACAGAAGTTGCGTTTTGCAATAACTGATGTTTTGACTGGTGGTTTCAATGTGTTCAGTATCAGTTCAGTGCAGTAGTGGTCAGATATCGAGTCCGGATAAAGGATAACAGAAGATACCTAGCTATCTCTGCTGTGACGTACCACAAGGTCCAGGATGTGTCCGATTGTATGAGTCGATGAATGAACGTGATTATAAAGCGGCTCTGATTTCGTCTCATCATCAAAATGATCATCGACATCTCGAACAATAACGGTTGGTATAAAGGAGATATAGCGTATGTGGATAAGTACTCAAATTCGGCGAAGAAGTCTGATGCAAATCAAGATGAAGCAGGCGGATGGTAGTTGACGCACATAATAAATGACTTAGAATGAGTAGCAGAAACCTGCACACGGGGAAGTTCCATCGTATTCAAATGTAAACCAGGTAGAATTGTCGTGGTAAATGTGTCACGATGCAAGATGGCAATACCACCACCACGACGAGATGACCACACCACGTGCAGGAAGGGGTAACCGGGTTAAGTCACTTATTCAATCACAACTACGTCATCGGTCTTCTCCAACCATGTTTCTGTTATGGTTAAAGCATCCCACTTGTGTTCGACGAGGTATTCGTTGATCTGGAGAGATGTGTTGCACTGGGAACGAGCATTCGATAAAGTCATATTGACTTATGGGGTATCAAGTTCACAGCCTGAGGTACGAAGTCCAGTTTTCTTGACATAGGTTCGCATTTTTGACACCTCGTTGCTGGCATACGAGTACAGAACTAGGTCGATGTACGGTTATTCCGCGAATTGGTCATTGTTTATTACGACCAGCCCTGCACCCACACATGAACGTAGACATTCCCATGGCCTTTATTATGTTAAACAAAGGTTGAGGCAGCATAACGTTGCTGCCAGTGACACCAGCAATGTTCTGGCGGGTGTAGGTCACAATGATTATGGGTACAGATGAGTTGGCCGAATAATAAGTCACAAAATGCCAACATATACGCTAACTAACAACATTTTGTTGCAGCTCGGTCTGTTCTGGGCAATATCATCGAAACGGTGATCACATTTCAGGCGTGTAGTTGGAGTACAAACCGTGTAAAATCACTTGAACAACGAAGAACGAGAAAATCGCTGCCACTGTAGGCGCGTTGCATTCTGGTATGTGATTCAGAATGCTGGCGTATGATTGAAACAAATCTGAGACAAGGTTAAACCATCCAAACAAAGTGCCTGGAAACATCATGGGAATATCCTTGCCACGCTTGATAAAAGGATGATAACAATATTTCCAAACCAGCGTTGAGATGGACACCGCAGGAAAACGAAAACGACGACGACGACGACGAAAATCAACACGGGGAGAAATGTGGAGGGAAATAACAGAGAGTGCACCCAGCTGGGACCAGAAGTACACCCAGCTAAGGCCAGGCTGCTCACAGGCTGCAGATTCACATAAGTGGAGATGCTTAGTTTCTGCCTTTAGCGCCAGTAGGCTCGAAGAGGATTAAGCAAAGCAAATATGTAGCAGTTTCACTAGTAGCCTACTTGTATTGTTAGCATCAGTTATTTCAGAAAAAAAACTACAAGCTAGAATAAAATACATTGGTGGCATCACTATTCAGCATAAAAATATTACTATCATGTCGCGCCCGAGAGGAGTTCTGGATACTTCACTTTTGTGTATCCAAATCGTAACTTTAATAACAACTAAAATTACATTTTTCTAATACAATAACTCCGTTATCACCAACATTACTAGATAAAATAAAGCCTCGAATGACTTTTGGCACTTGCATAGAATCCGTGTCCACTGTTTTTTCTTCTTCGGAAAACAGTATTTTTTCGATGGTTGAACCTCGTTTCATACGACCAGTCGAAAGCGGAAAAATTGCGCATGAAGTTATTAAAATGTGCACAGAAAAGAAGACATGTGTTTTTACACACACAATGTTTACTAATTTACACATTCCAAAAATAACTGCGCATGGTTGTTGTACATGTTGGATCTACATATTGTAACCTACTATTCGAATACTTAACTGCGTGGCTTATTATGCGCCTTGTCGCAAACCATTTCACCACGACCACTACCAATTCGATGATAGCACAAAACTAGCCTTAAATATAATAAATAAAAACACATATATATATGTGTGTGTGTGTGTGTGTGTGTGTGTGTGTGTGTGTGTGTGTGTGTGTGTGTGTGTGTGTGTGTGTGTGTGTGTGTGTGTGTGTACACGTGTAATACAATAATATACAACATAGTGCTAACTATTTCCACAATGCACTGCCAGGGCGCATCCCTCACACACACCCGTGACATCGATGCACATCGACATATATGACTTGAGGACCCTGGTCGACAAAGACTTCGACTGTGTCCGGTTAGTAATGAAACCCAACCCTGCCGTGTGCCTCTACCCAGACGTCGATGACATATACATATCGAAATTAATACGGAGCACTGGCTTGTGGGAGCCAAAGATTTTGACGAGGGCGTTCCAGAACATTCTCCACAATGACACTAAACTCGGTGTTGTTGACGTCGGCGCCAACATTGGAGTCTACAGCCTCGTGGCTGCCGCGATGGGACACAACGTGATTGCCGTGGAACCGTTCGACGGCAATCTACGACGGCTTCACAAGGCCATCAATCTAGGTGCGTACAGGGTAGAGCAACAGCCAACATCGGCCAAGTGGGATCGCCTCGGTTACATGTTCCTTGTTAGATGACATATTTCTTGTAAATATTTATTAATAATTTATGTTATTTTTATTCTTATATATGAATAGCAGTATTGTTAATAACAATTGTTATAATAGCCGCGTATACAAGGTTGACAAAGGACTTCATTGGCCATTAACAGAAAACGCATGCAATTTACGTGGGATGCTTGCGTGCGTGGATTTGAGTGCATCATGATGGTGTATTAACGTGTCGCTGTTTCTAGGCAATTTCAACGAGAGAATTGTCGTCGTGCGACATGCCGTCTCCGATAGACGCGAGTTGATGTCACTGGATCGGCGGAACACACGAAACCAAGGCGCCATCCGTGTGAACGCTGACACGGCCTTTAACCAGTCCGACCGTGTACGCTCAATCTTCCTGGACGACTTGACAGACTTAGCCTTACGTCACTTCCCGTCACGGCGAGCTATAATAAAGGTAGGCCAGGGCTTTGGTTTGCACCCGAAACCATCATTTCTGACTAGGGATTAAAATCGTGCTGTGTGCATTTGGTCCAGACATACTGCTTTATTTCTTTAGCTAGTTCTTATTGTTTGATCTATTTCTGATCTTAGCACTATTTGTGCCACAACGCTGCCTGTTAAACCGCATTGTGTTTATGAGTGCCCGAACGCGTGCGCGCGCAGATGCGTGTGTGGGCGCGCGCGGTTGTGTGTGCGTGTGTGTGTGTGTGTGTGTGTTCAGTGCTTCTCGCCTATTTATTTAAGCAAACTTGCACTTTCTCTTGTAGTTTTTCAGTCATCGCAATGGTTTCTAGTTCGAAGCTTACAATAAAAACAGTATAATAATTATAAATGTGATTAAAAACATGCACATTACTATAGCATGCAACAGTGTAGACTGAAAGTAGACGATTTACAAGTGTACTCATGTCATGTTGCAAAACTTCGCACGTATAACACGTGTCCGTGATACATGCCCAGGTGGACATAGAAGGCTACGAGCGTTTCGCCTTCCGCCGATGTGATCGCCTCCTTGATGCAGTCTACGTTCCGTTCATCTTCATGGAATGGCAAATCATGGGTCCGTTCTTCAAAGGCGGACGTGAATCTGCAAATCGGAAGTTAGTGCAAAAACTGATCGATCATCTGTTACTGCGCGGGTATGGGACCTATTGCGCGAGGTCGCTAGCTCGGCTCGACAGCATCGGCTGGAACCGCTGGCCAGGGGAAATCTTATGGAAACACAAGCTTGCAAAGTTCTGATACGTTTGTGTCACTGGTAGTCTTTTTGAGTTTGTTTGGTTTCCTTTTCATGGCACTGGTCATACTTGTAATCAATAGTTGTTGTTTTTCTGATAGTGCAAATTAATTCGTCACTTCGATATATGGACTTAAGGTGATTCCACATTGTGAACTAAAAATGCAACTTTGGTAATTTTGAAATAAAGCACTTTCTGTTTTGTTCTACAAGTTCAACACGTGTGTTCTCATTCACTGCTATAAAACACAACTTACTACATGGTGAGTAGCGGATAGTGACCGCACTACTGAACATCCGTGGTGACCAGTTTTAGTACTGGTGGCGCTCCATCGGATAACCTATGAACTACCCATTTTTGAAAAAACACAGCGCCCTTTGCACCTAGTAACCAAACTATTTCGCGAACACCACCTGGTGCATAGTGACCGCACTAATGGAGCGCCCCTTTATGGACACTTTTGGCGCTAGCAACGCTCCTGACGGCTAGTGAATGAACTAATTTTCGTAAAACAAAGCCCCTAACTCTTAGTAACCGAAATAATTTGCTTGTTAAAAACGTCAATTATCGCGTTTCCAAATGCTTATGCGCAACCACCCGCTTTCTAAAGCGGCTACATCTATGGGAAACGTATGTGGCCTATTTTATTGAAAGCGTAGCAAAAAAGTGCCGACACATTAGTTCTTTCACTATTTTTATAGTGAAAGAACTAATTTTCGTAAAAACAACGTGCCAATGCCTAGTGACCGAAGTAATTTGCGTGTTAAAAACATTAATTATCGCCCAGCGCATGTTTCCGGTTGCGCATGCGCAACCACCCTCTTTGTAAAGTGGTGTCTTCTAGGGCATATCGTACGAACTAATTTGCGCATTGAAAAGTGCCTCTATTGACCAAAGATGCTGTCACGAAGCATGAGGCACTTCCGTTTGCGCATGCGCAACGTGACTGCCGAGTGAGTAGAGTCTAATGGAAAAAAATTGGAAGTTCTAGAATCTTGTAGAAGGCCCTTGCACTCATTGTCCTGTTGTTTTTCTGATATTTTGTAC
>SDWI01000761.1:242306-253346 GCA_009193005.1 Lamellibrachia luymesi | reverse complement strand
GTGTGTGTGTGTGTGTGTGTGTGTGTGTGTGTGTGTATGTGTGTGTGTGTGTAATAATAATACTTATTAATATTCCACGCTTTTTCTGACAATTCACTAAACCAACTTTAAATTACTGCTTCACCAAGATTCTCCCTCCAAAGACTAAATGCTAGCAGCGTGAATATGCTTAGAAACAAAATGTATATATATCTCAGGAGAGCGGGTTGCTGGACTCTCGATAAACCAATGGCACTTGAAATTTGGCTACTTTGCTTTGGATTGCAATCGTGTTAAATCTTGTCAGTTCGATCTTTGCCAGCGTGCAGGCTCACAAAACCTTGATTGGTCATCACGTTACACGCCCAATCAATAAGTCATGTCCATGCAGTGGACTGTCCGACACAGCATCCGTCCCATAGGTTAATATGATGCAGGTGCTACCTGGTGGCGAGTGCCATTTTAAAACATGCTTAAAATTTATATTTATATAATATATAATAAATGTTTATTTAAGACATAGTCCATATATACATAAAACAAAAATGCACGTACGCACACACACGCGCATGCACGTGTACACTTTGTGCATTAAAAGTACACATGTAGGCCCGTTTAATGTATTTCACAGTGATGATTGAGAAAATGACATGTGGATATGTATGATTGTGTCACAGCAAGATGTTTCATGACATAATAACCAGTAGAAAGACACACTATTTTGAAATAATTCACAATACACACAGTTGTAAAATATATGTCTATATGATGAAGTCTGTAATGTAACCCATGTTTACTACATTAAACTGTGTTATACTCACCAAACCAATTGTATGGTCAGCAGATTGTATGAGTCTTCTTATAAGTAAAATGTCTGAACTGACAGGTGGATATTTATGATTGTGTCACAGCAAGATTTTCCATGACATTCTTATTGGTAGAAAGAAACAGAGTATAGAAATAATTCAAACTATATGCAGTTCTAAAAATATATGTATTTACGTTGAAGTATGCAATGTACCCCCAGGTTTAATATGTTGTATGGTCAACAGATTGTATAAGACTTCTTATATGGATAAATGTCTGAAAATGATAAGTGGATATTTATGATTGTGTCACAGCAAGATTTTCCATGGCAAAATAATCAGTAGAAAGACACACTATTTAGAAATAATTCACAATATACACAGTTGTAAAATATATGTCTCTAGGATGAGGTATCTAATGTACCCCCCATGTTTACTATGTTGAACAGTGTTATACTCACTAAACCAGTTGTATGGTTAGCAGATTGTGTGAAACTTCTAATGATGAATTTTGACTAGCTCGGAATAGCTGTTCTGCAAAGGCAACAAAATTGAATCTACATAAATAAACATTAAATTTGTATACATAGTGTGACCCTTCATTTGCCTAATTTATACTTTTTAGGGTTATGGCCTAAGCTAGCTTATTGGATAGGCTATGACCCAGAAAGCAGCAAATAATATACAAATACATGCATGCATGTGAGTTATTTCTAAATAGTGTGCCTTTCTACTGATTGTTATGTCATGTACAATCTTGCTGTGACACAATCATAAACATCCACTTTTCATTTTCAGACATCTATCCTTGTAAGAAGTCTCGTACGTACCGGTATATATATATATATATATATATNACCTTACTAATCTAACATGGATATAATATGTAAATTAAAGGCATTACTATAGTTATTATCAAAGGCAATGGTTAATATATTAAGGCATGATATGTAAAAAGTTGATGTCTTGACATTTTTTCACATCTTAATGTCTCAATGCACTGCTGCTAATATATAATGAAAAAACGGGTTTGCAATTTGAATTGTTATTGACATTCCTAGTCAGTATCAAATGCAACACTGATGGCAATAACACAGTTTAATTTTGACGTTTTAAAAAATTTTCTATTTCGATTTCATTTTCTCATATTTACTACCATAATCATAAAACTATTTTTAAAACCAGGTCTGCAATTCGAATTGTTTTGTTGACATCATAGTCTTATATCAAATGCAACACAGACTTGGCATATAACATTTATAAACTGTTGACATCTTTAAAAAACATATCTCGAAAAGTTCTTTATCGATTTTGAAACTTCTTTCACATTTAACTTTTTTTATGGATATCGCATCTCATAAAACTATTTTAACAACCAGATCTACAATGTAATATTTTTATTGACATCCCAATCAATGTCAAATCCACTAGCTTGACTAAGTCTAGAGATAGACTCGACTATGCCTATGCTAAATGGCTATAGTATACAATTTATTAAAAGTCGACGTCTTCCAAAACTCATATCTCGAAACGTTCTTTATAAATTTTTAAACAGTTTCTCATGGCTTCTGCCATGCCATAAGCACATAAAAAACAGTTCTGCAATCTTAATTTTTTATTGATATCCCTAGGCCTTGTCAATTTGAAACGCATCACCGACACCGAGTCGGCTGATTTTCTTAATAATGTTCTGAATATTATATACGCGGTTAGGTTTTACCAAATTGTTTACGAAACGTTACTTCACTTGATTTCTAGAATACGAATTATCAATGCATAATAATATTTTCTGGTTATATTTGCGTAAAATATGCTGTTTTCAACGAGAAAACACGCGCACTGTTGACGTACCTGGCTTTGGCATGTTTTGCTCTCAATTTGGTCACACCCGGTGTTTGAAACGGCTTTGACATTGCCTCAATTTCCTTATAAAGCTAAACTCGTTTATTACTTTGATGAAGAACATAAATATATTTCATATTACAAGTTGTAAACTGGTTAGAAATAAAACTAACATTGTATTAGTAGATATACGTGGTGTTGTATTGCGTATATACTTTGGGGCTATCATTTGATAATTGTTACGAAGCGAATGTCAATTCCCATTGCTAAAAAAACATGGCGACTGCCATTGGAGCCATGTCATGGTTGTTCAAAACGAAAAGCCTGAGGTATTGTCACTGACATTACACACCTACGTTATGTGACGTTGAGGCGGGCAAATGTCTGACGAAGACGGGTAAAATGGGCATAAATGTATATTTACTTCATAAAAGGCAATGCATTGCCAAATGACAACATACACATGTTTCCTTGTGTGTTGTTTATACATCAAACGAGCTGCGGCCATCTAAATCGTTTTCCCATATATGTTGAGTGTCCCCAGCAGATGACATAAATGTTTTTGTCAGCACACACACGCCCACGTTGCGAGTCTATGAACAATATAAATTCACGCACATTGGCGTCGACCGCTCTGACCATTTCACGACACACATACATTTATCGTCGTCTCCCCGGTTGCTTAAAACACCTGCATATCACGTGATACTCAGATAACCCTTACAGATCGCCACACTCTATCAAAGGGGATATAGCATCAATCACATATGCTTTCCTCTTCCCCTGTAGCATCCATCCTATGTTTTTTCTCATCACTTCTAGCATCTATCCCATATGCTGCGTCTATCAACTGCCGATAAATCTATGCAACAAGATTACAATAACGCAGATCACCTGTCTATGTCCTATACCCCTACCAACATATACGAAACTTCCGAGGTCCAATTAAGGCAATTGGCCTTATGTATAAGTTTGCATATTATTTGGGCAAACATTACAACATTTTGTAAATTAGCACAAACACATATTAACAGTCTAGATAAGTTAACACACTGTGCTGTGTTGTGATCAGTATCACCAAATATCAAGCAAACGTCCCAGGTGGCACAAGGTAGCGAGTAAACGTCTTTCCACCAACTTAAGGGGTCGTTTGTCTTCGAGGGGTGCACGTTTTGATAATGCCTACTTTAATTATAATTGGCGCATTGCAATTTTTCCTTGATATACTTGAGATATATTGCTTCAATTCAAACTAACTTTCGTGAAGGTTTCTAAAATTCAGCACATATATTTGGCCGCAGACCACAAATAGTATCGGTCCACGTAAAGTGAGGTTAGCATTGCATTTTTCCCGAGCGCTTTTTCGGCGGATACGTTAGTAAAGTTAATGTTTTCTGCACTACTGCGTTATATCTTTCGTTTTATGACAATGAGCAGATACTAACCGCATGCGTATCACTACATTGGTTATTCTGCAAAACGTACCTACAATTCAAAATCAGTCACAGGGCTGGGTCGAAATTGAGGGGTATCAGCTTTGAGTGTTTTTTTCTGATAAACTAGATACGTAATTTTCACGGATATCACACAACATGTGTCATAATAGAGGTATACAGTGATGTGAAATTTTAAAGAAATTATTTAGTTTTCCAGGAAACACCCCATGCGAAATTGTATAAATTTCAACGCACAACGCTGACATAGAAAAACCGTGCTAGACGTATTGAGCAAGACACAACGGGTTCCAACTGAGCGCGAGAAAACTGACAGCTGTCACCGGCTTGACACGTCAACAAGTGCCGCCAACGCCAAGCTGCAATCGATCATCATTAAATTTACAAATGACCAAGCGCGACAGACGTTGTTAATGGTAAGTAGCGCCTAAAGAATTTCAAACATCAAATCTCCGGAAATATGAACACTCGCCGCAGCGAACTGTTGAACCGTTGAGTGAAGTCCCTGCCACCTGGACGTACCAACGCCAAAAAATAGCATATATGTTAAAGCGTCTTTATTTAATTTCTGCATATTATGGTACATAAAATCATGCTAAGCGCAACATTATATTTTATTTATTATTTGTAATGAATACTTTTAGTTAAAGAGTTACATGATATAATTGAAAAGTAATTAAAAAAATAATAAAAAATTCAAATTATATCTTCACTTATTCCAATTACCTTTAAAAAACACCAATTTCAATTATAATTCCGGAATTGGAATTGGCGTTTCAACTCCAATTACAATGTAACTGACCCCACGTCTCCATATGTTCGCTTAAATGGAAGAGCAACGGCAGTTATGCTTGAAACACGTCTACTGTTGTAATTATTCAGTTAACGGTTGATGTACCGTCCCGGCTTGTAGAATCCGTCGTTATTTGTCAATAATTAATTTACGTAATTTATGTTTTCTTTCTTCTAAGTAATAGGATCTTATTTTGTTACCAAATTATCCTTCTCTTCAGTACAAGTGTTGACGGGGAAGCTAACTCAACACTCGCCAGATTATGATGACCGTAGTTTAAATAACATATTCAAAAATAAAGGAAATACAAACATTTTAAGTTTAAACTCCCAAAGTATTTGTGCAAACATTTATTATATCAACATAACATTACGAAGGCTATACAACAACGCTTATGAACTCAGCACAATTTGCCTACAAGAAATATGGTTGTCAAATAATTCAGATACACATTTTTTATCGATTAGTGGATATACATTACTTTCTCATACTAACATTTATACCATTGGAGAATTGACGATTTATCTTAGGACTAAACATGATTATAACACATTTAACATCTACCAATATTCACAAATATGGAAAGGACAATTTAAAGAAATTACAGAAAACAACTTAATAAAATGTGTCATACACGAATTAATGAATTTATCACCTAACTTGATCGTATACAAATATGTAAAAAATATGTCATCAGGGCTGGTATATTGTGCATTAATAAACACTTTGGTATAGCTTAATATTAATAAACAGCATAATTATCAGATCACATTCCATACCTCATTTTTATAAATTGCATAGAACTAAAACGCATAGATGCTACCAATAAAAATCTACATGTACAGGTCAAATGGAAATAAATAATGCAGGTATGTCTAGCATGCCAAACACAACTAACTAAGCCTGTCCTACTCATCCTCGCGCTAGGGGCTTCTGAGTGCATTAGCACCACTGGCAGATCGTCCTGTTGAAACGCTGATTGTTCAGTTGCTGTTTTAACCAATAACATTGCTTGCTCGGATTTACGGGGCCCGTATACGGGAACTTAGCTTTAAGTGGTAGAAGACCCGTCGTCGCTGGTCGGACGGGTAATAATGGGCATTTTGTAGAAACGCTCTTGGAAGTTTGAGCGCGGGCGCGTCTAGTTCCCAGAAACACGTATACCGAGACAGGAAGTGGGACTAAGTACAAATGATTCAGCGTATATCCACACATGGCTTGGGATAAACTGACAAATCAAGGTTTCAACAGGTCGATCTGCCAAAGGTACTGTAACACTACTACTACCCCTGGCTAGCGATGATGATCCTACTTACAATCTCAACATTCCTAATGAAATAGTATCCTAAACAAAATATAAACATTTGTTGTATAGTCAATAAGCATAAACACAGCCGGTCTCAGTATCATACATTTTATAATCTGGTCAATTGCTTTCAGAGATAAAGTATATTTAAAATTAAACAAACACAGATTCAAACCAATATGGAAGTCGTAAAACTAACTTAACCACTTATAACATAATTATGATTATATTAATTGGCAATACCAAAACAATGATCGTAATCGTTTTCAAAACATTAGCAATGGCTTAAAAACGCTGAATATTATCAATGAAGTTACTAATCGGACTCCAAAGAAATTAGAATTATCGGATAATTGACACTAAAGTGATAAGTGATAAAAAATATCGTAGCAAACCAATTTAATTGTTTCTTTTCAAATGCAGGGTCTAAAAAACTAATACACAAACATTAATAGCGTTATACTTTACAATTAGCCTTAGAGAAAACATTCCACTCAACTTGCTGCACTCGAACTTGACAAATATATCAATCCAATAAATACATACCTTGATTTGTTAAAAACGCTTGACATACTTAACACACTTGACCACGAAATTCTTATCTTATCTTATCTAAATGAAATTTTTATGGGATTACAGGCTGGGCATTAGAACTTTGCCAAATATCATTAACAAAATTGACCGCCCGGTCTACTTTGGAAGTAGGATGACATTGGGTATTATGAGCGTAGTAACTAATAATTATGAGCACCGTCTGATGTCTAGAGAACACGACTGTTTGTTTTGAACTGAAACGTTATCATGAAACCGGAAAGCTGACGTAGCGACAGGGATCTGCTACCAAGTGAAAAAGGCAGCGGTGCGTGAAGATGTTTCGATTGTGCATAATGACACCTTCAACTGCAAAACTATGATTGTTTTAGTTAATAGGCAGTGTTTAATTTCAGAAATATAATAGTGATGGTGAGTATTATGATGAGTATAGCTAAGAAACCAAAATACGTGTATAAAATTGAAGGATATATATGGAAATGTATATTTATAATATAAATTATTATTGTAACGTGTTTATTGCGCACACAATATGGAAGGTGTATTGAAACAATAGAGACACAAGAGACATGTGTATGCATAGGGTTGAATAAAACCAAATGAATTTATTGTCCACATACATAAGTTATATTTGAAAATATGCCGGCAACATAATTTTGACAATATCACTGATTTGGTAAGTAGCAAACTCTTTGATAAGAGTTGGGGCTCTGAAAAGAGCCTTTTGTTTTGTTGCTCTTCGTAGCAGTCCTCTATGTGTCCTGGTGTAATGTCTGAAAAACTCTTAGTAAATGAATCTGACATACTGACACTATTGTTGTTGCAAACCCACAAAGATGACACGGTTGACACCAATAATGGCAAAGAAGCGGCATGCCTGGTGCATGCAACACCGTTACCACTCGGTTGACTTTTATTGTAAAGTCTTGTGGTCAGATGAAACCTCAGTTATCTAGTACGGAACAAGAAAGGCTTGTATATGAAGACCAAATAATGAGAGGTACAGACGACGTTACACATTGCCAACTGTTAAGCACCGAACTTCGGTAATGGTCTCGTGTTCATTCATGCATGACACAGTTGAATGTCACATAGCACACTCACTGACCTGATTGCTCGCGAGTGCCATTGTTCGGGTTATTCTTAGGCCGGGTAATGCGCCTGACCTCAACCCCAGAGAGAACACGTGGCAGCACATCAAGGACACAGTTATTACAAAACAGCCCAGCTCACTGGCAGCGTTGATTACATTTGCGTGTCACGTCAGCAGTGAACAAAGACAGCCAATAGAGAATTTCTGTCTGTAACATGATGTCAATAAAAGGTCTGGTAAAGGTGCATGCCCTCGTGCCATTCAGGTGAAACTAGTTATTCAGGAATGGGGAGGGTGTCAACTCGGGGTTTTGTTTTATTTGGCACGCCAGGCCTTCTAAAGCTGCGACCCACTACATACGTACCTAACATCCGCAGTCGATGTAATTATAAAAATGCCTATTTCTTTTTAAATCATCGAAAGAATTGACTTTAGTCGTTAGATCTGGTAAGGCTCATAATAGTGACATCCATCCTCTCGCCGATCACAAAACAACAATTTCACCAAGAGGCAAATTCGTGATTTTTCAGCGTTTCCATTTTCATTTCAATTAATGTTGTACATTGGCGACATGTTTGCCGTTTTTTGCTCAATGCAACTACATATATCACCCAAACATCGCGGCGTCACTCTAAATCGAAGTAGTAGCCGAGTAACTTTAAAGCAAAAGTTAATTATTATTAATAATTATTATGTTAGTGATAGTTAATATTAATTCCAAATGTGCATGCTTTTATTTTTTTCAGCAAAGTTCTGACCAGCGTCAAAATAAATTCACCCCTTTTTGAAATCTCAGAAAGAAGCGCTAAATCGTGCACAATGAAATATGTACCTCGGACAGCTTTTTCCCAAAATGATTTGCTGCATGCCAAATGTCCCACTGATGCAAGATCTGTGGGTACTTGTCTACGGTTGGTTGAACCATACAATCATACTGTTTATATGAGTACACACACGCACGCACGCACACACACAAATATATGTACATATCATACATTAAAAAAATTATGGCATAAAAACATACACCTTAGATGTATTACATATTTGTTATGTTAATGTATACAAATATAATGTCGTTGTGCACACTCGTACCGTACGTATCACAGCACATTATGCCTCTACTATCACACATGTTGTGTGAAATTCGTGAACATTACGCATCTCCTTTTTCGTCTGTACCTCTTGGTGCCGAGTAGCCGGGTAGCCGGGTAGCCGGGTAGGCCTTGTTGGCCGCCCGGGATAAATGCCTAGTCTGGGTGAACACAATCTGGGTTTAAGTCTTTTAAACTTTGGCAATTTCGAAATTTGGGCAATTTCATTTACGCCACATTGCCAGTGTCTTTCGTAAGAGACATGGCATTTCGTCGGTCCCTTCTGTCTGGTGTCTATGCCATGTGGAAGAACATATTATCACGGTAGGTAAATGTATAACCTGCCGTGGACTCACGATTCAACCATATGAATCGGCAGAAACGTCTATGACACGGATGAGTCAATTCTGCCAACTACCTCGCGCGAGGACACGACCTGTTTGTAATGGTGTTTCAAAAATAGCGCTGCAAAATTCAAACCTTTCGTACAAAGCTAAGCAGCAATTATTACTGGTAAAGTAGACGCTGAAAGAATGCAATGCTCGCATTACTTTGTTTAGATACATCGCTCAACAACATGTCTGAGCGTGACAATGACAACGTTAAATGATACACTATCAAAGTCTACATCGTGTCTATATCCTACGCCACACTGAACTGTATTCCATTGAAACGTCAGAGGTTGTCATAGACTAAAGAAGATATGATCGATGTGTGTACACGATGAAGAATATCGGCGACAACGAGTCCCCTTGTGGAGTGCCGACTTTCGAGATGATAGGGGCAGACATGGCGTCGTCAATCCTGACGGTGATTTCCGACTCCGATAGTAGAAGCCGTATGATTCGGACGTTGTCTATGTCGATGAACGAATGTAAAACATCTACGAGATTCAAATAAAATCAAATGTATTGTACTTCTTTACAATACATACAAATACAAATCTAATCAAGGCAAATCCTATATAATAACGTAAAGAGAACAATAGCGGAAGAACGTCGTATAATGTTATACTCCCAATTATCTATTTCAATATATATATATATATATATATATATTATATTATATATAGTATTAAACACTTATATTATATTATATATAGTATTAAACACTAATCGCGATTGTGATACATGTTATACATTAACATCATTGTGCAATATGAATTGCTTAAGTACACATTTGTAGTTCATTATTGAATAGGTAGTAAACTTGAATCTTGTGTTAACGTAATTCCAAATTATAGCAACCTTAATTCTTACAAGACGAAGTATTATTTCTAAAGTTGCCATGGATATATGTATTTGTGTAGATTGTCTCGTATTGTAACTATGAACATATTAATTAAGTTTAAACATATTATCAAAAAGTGTAGGTAGAAGACCACTGTTGTATCTATATATAAACGTTTGTTTTGAGTATATATATAGTTGTCTGAACGTTAAGATGCTTAGTAGTTTAAAGATATGTTTAGTATGAGCTATTATATTAGCTGAGAGAGGCATTCTCACTGCTTTCTTTTGAACCTTTATAATATTTGAACAATATGAGTCAAACACATTACCCCACACTTCAACACAATAGGTCAAATGGGGAATAAAAACGAGTAATATGAGGTGACCAGGCATGGTCTAGTTAATAATCTTTTGGCTTTGTTGAGAATGCCAACACCTTTAGAGATTTTACATTTAACTTGGTTAATGTGTTCAGAACAATTGAATTTGTTATCAATAGTGACGCCAAGAAATGTTGTAGAGGATACTTGCTTAATAGCATTACCATTAATTTCAAGTTTTGTCGGTTTGATATGTTTTCTGTTGGATGTTCTAAATATCATGTATTGGGTCTTATCAATGTTTAAAGATAATTTGTTAGCATTTAACCAAATTAAAAGTTTTATTTTAATTCAAGATTTATTTTGTTAGTTTAACAAGATTTAACAAGATTTGTCATCCAAGCCAAAGGCCCAGATGGCAAGTGGACAAGGAAGCCATTGGCTTATCGAGAGTCCAACAATGTTCATCTACTTATAACCCGCCCTCCTGAGATATGTGTCAACCTTGTTTTTAAACATATTCACGCTGCTAGCAGTTACACAATCTGTAGACAATTTGTTCCATTCATTTA
>SDWI01000761.1:217694-238478 GCA_009193005.1 Lamellibrachia luymesi | reverse complement strand
CCACAAATTATATATATATATACATAATGCCCTGGAGCATGTTTTTATGGTTATTTGTAAACATTTTATACAACACTGTTTTGGCATCATTTCAAAATGTTTGAATAAACATGTAAATTGAATCCATGTAAACATAGTGGAAAGAACAAATTGTGCAGTTACAAAAAACATAGCAATATATCATAGCATATAGCAAACTTATTGTGTACACTCAAATTTTGGTGTATACAGGTAGAGAGCCCTGGAGCACTGGAACTGGGTATGTAAGTTCATGATGCCTTATTTGGCATAGTCATTCAATTATTTAAGAGTCTTGATAACGATTACTTTATTCACAATGTTCTTTATGAGGATGGCCCCATCCCCGTTTCTTTCGACGTATTGTATCGAACGCAATAATAAGTCGATACCCGGTATTTCGATCACGTACTTCGCGACGAACCACCGATGTTCCGAAACACCCTGTTCATTCCAACGCCAGTTCGAAGCATACAGCTTCAATTACTGCCTTCACATATCTACCACTGACTATAGTCAGGTACTCATTTGTTGAGTGAACGAAATTACCCAAGCTTCCCAATGGCAGCAATATTCCGGGTTCTCCCGATTAGGAGTCCTATGTTCTAACCACCGCGCCACCGCGTCCCTCACTGGGTCAACGCTGTGTTATTACCCTTCGTCGTCTTTATGTTCTTAGCCACCATTTCTGGAGTTACAATTAGCTGTTCTGGATAATCTGATTGCCACCAAAAGCAACAAACTCCAGATGGCAAGTGTACAATGAAGACGTCGTATCATCTACATGTAACCTGTCCATATGAAATATTTAAAAAACATTCACACTACTAGCATTTTCACAGTCAGTAGATAGTTCCATTCGTTTATCATCCTCTTGAAAATGAACTTCCTTACATCCAACCTCAATGTTCTATAGCAAGGCTACTTCGTGTCGTCTCGTTCTTCAACCTTTCACAAGATTGAGAGAAAATATTTTTAACACTATTTTCATAATCATTCAATTAAGAAAACATTCGTTGATATCTTAATCTTACCGCCTCCGGTTTCATTGAGTAACGTTCTTTTAGACGTAATTACTGTATTTTCGTTCTGGAATCAGATGAAATGAATTAAGAATTACAGTTAGTGCTGACATGAAAATATCAGAGCAGAGTGCGATTCCAACGTCAAATTATAATCAAATTACTGGGTTTATTAGGATAATTATAACATATAAAAAACCTCTAAGTATGCATCTTATTATGATATAGTTAGGCTTCATTTAAAATACTGTATACAAGCTTGGAGGCCATGTCGTAAGAAGGACACCTTAAAAATAATACAAAGGAGAGTAACTAAGCTAATTCCGGAACTTAGAGACCTTACATCACAATATAAAAAGGAGATTAAATATATTTTTTTTAAATATTGATAGAAGTAGATTGTCTTTCTTTAGAAAAATAGAAGACCTGGAGGACACGAAGTACTTTAGTGAAGCAACAGTGTAGATTGGACATTCACTCTCACAGAGAACGATAAATGAGTGGACCAAATTATCCGCTGATTGTGTTAATGCTAACAGCGTGAATATGTTTAAAAACAAAATATCTCAATAGATTAACAATAATTATTGCTGTACTCTCGATAAGGTAAAAGCTTCCTTGTTAGATGTTGTTAAAAGGTTAGTTGTTCTCCTCTGTGTTCTTTCTCGCGTACATACGCATTTCGCGAAAAACCGAACCTATCCAGTGTTGATTATGACATGCTTGCTGCTTTATTAAAAGTTGTTTAGTCTCGATGAAATCATCGGACAAACTACTAAATTATTTTTGATCAGATTCGGTCATCATTTGGCCAAAAATGGAAAAAGTGGTAATTTTACTAAAACTCAACTCTTTCTATGATTTTAACAAAAGTATTGCAGACCGGGACGTGTTGGCGCATGGAGCGTTTTGAATATTGCGACCCTTTGGAAAAATAATGTACTAATCCTACTGCGGTTCAACCAGGCGAACACCTGTAGCATTATGTACAACACTAGGGCATTGCAGCCGCAAAGCCGAAGTTATTACAGCTTTTCACTGGTTTAACTCGTTGAGTAACATAATTGAACTATGAAGCTCAGCCCATCGACGACTCCCAGTCCCTGGTAACATTTGGCGATAATTCGTCCGGGGGAGAAGTCCAGTAAACTGCGTGTAGCAAACCGCCGCACGAAGGTGGTGATCGGTATTATATATGCTACAACTGTGATTCGGACGTTTGATAGCCCATGCGTGACGTGTCCAATGCCTTGGATAGAATTAAATTATTGTTTGCAAGCAACAGAAGCAGGAAATATTGATTTGTCCCAAAAAAAAAAACAGAAACCATACAATATATTACATTCAAATCGAAAAAAAAATGTGGCAAGAATATAATGTACGGTCAGGAGATAAAAGATGATGTCATATAAATTGCGAAACCACGTAGCATTATGTAAATTGTGAGTGGTGATCTTGTCTGTTAATAATTCAGGTGCATTATTTATTGTGTTTGGCAAAGATTAGGAGGGGTCGAGTAATGGACAATATCATAAATACTGCAGTAGTTATTAAACTGCTGGATATGTTGACTAATACATGATGGAATAGGAATCATGCCTAAAAAGAACATTTACGCCTTATTCCTCGGTATGTGTCCTTTTATACTACGAAACGATCGCAACTGCAGTTGTTAGTAGCAGGATTGACTACTGAGAACCGTACATGGACGATCTGCGCTATCAGCGCGTGCATGGAAATATATATATATCTACATGTGCAGGGAAGTAAACTTGTTTTATTAATTATGTATTGAAACTGCCAATACGCGTGAGAAGTACATATTACAGTTGCGTAAGAGCATGATATGGAAACCAAATGCGTGGGACTTGGTAGCTCTGCAGACTGGTGTGCTTGAAGCCGCGAAAATGGGCTGTGTATAAGTTGAAATTTGCGGTGAAACAAATATATAGTTGTGTGTCGTAAATCCGTGCATAGTCCATGCAATTCCGTCGAAACGCAGTATTGTGTCGTTTTTCCACTTCAATCTAATGCCATGTGTCAACGTTTGTGCTGAGCTGGCAGTTGCACTTGTTAATAAACCTGACTTAATTTAGTATAAACGTTTAGGCTAATATCTTTCTTGAATATGTACTGCGTCATGCTATTAATATAATAACTGATGAACTTTTTTATACAAAATTGGTCAACATATGCACGTATGGCTCTTGTGCACGTTTTTTTCATATTGATGTAACTGTGGTTTTCCATTCCGCAACATGGCTCAAAATGATAAAGAGTAATGCCAGTAAATGTCGTAAGTGTCAAAATAGCAAATACACCAATTTAATATGGATAATGGATTACACTGTTATCCTAATACACATTACTTATAAATACACTCATGACTTTACGGGTGGGGGAATGTTTGGCCAGTGAATTATTAACTGCCAGGCAGTTTCAGACATTGTGCAATCTAGCTTTGCTAAATCAACAGGAAAAACTGTACAATACAAAACGTGGCCCGACCCAAAACTCGAACTTGTCTGCTGGACTATTAGGAATATTAGTCAACGTCAATAGTATAGGTGTTGTTCTTAATACGTAATTGTGGTGGTAATATTTTAATGTTCCGGGCTATCTGTTGTTCAAAACGTCATGCGTCTTTTCTAACATTGTCCGAAGTTTCGTCATACAAGTACGAGGCGTCGCTAGACGTTGCTGTAACTGCTATTAGCACATCGACATTTCGAGAGTTGGAAAGAAACCACCAATGACTGGCAGCACTAAATTCAATGTTGGTGGCTTCAGAAATCATGGCAGCATTATGCAACTGTTTCGACTACGTCTACGTGTGTGTGTGTGTGTGTGTGTGTGTGTGTGTGTGTGTGTGTGTGTGTGTGTGTGTGTGTGTGTGTGTGTGTGTGTGTGTGTGTGTGTGTGTTCGTACAACTATGATAACTCAACAACATGGGTATATTTATCATATTTCCCGTTTAATAACAAAACAAAATAGCATAGTAAACACTCACAAATATATGTTGTATATAATTTCAATCTACCAACGTCAAATAGTGTTCATCATTATCATATTACAGTTTACATAATGACACAAAGTCTCTTACGAACTAACTGGCGTCGCTTCTAGCATTGACAGTTCCAGTGCGTGTGGTGCCAAGCTAGCCACAGCGGATGCAATCAGGCGTGCCCCGGCGAGTGCAGTCAAGCGGGCAGCGTTGGGTGTCGATGGATGAAGCACAAGGGGCTTCAGCGCTTCTTGTTGCCGGCAATCGTAGCCCAGTCCGGACAACGAATAGTTCTCAAAGAGGCAATCAGTGTATTAATGTTCACCGATGCATAATCGACGACGCTAGTGATGAAATAACGGCGAAATAATCGTCTTTTGAATCAAGAATAATGCACCGACAATTATTGTCCTTGCACGTCGAAACTCTTACAACGAGACATGGGAATAATCATATTACCTTACCGGTGAATGTATTATGTTCGAACGAACATTGCTTCGTATTTCCATGTCTCGGATACAATATATCGATTCACATGGCTATTCACTTCGTGAATAATCAAACGTCTCAGATGTCTGGTTTGTCTCAATTGTCTGTCCAAAATGTCCGGCGTTAGCTGTTTTGTACTTCTTCTACCACAAATAACAGATGTCGTCTCATAATAAATCAACCAATCATTTTAGTGCATAAATCACTCACGTAGACCACGGAAAGGCTTGGTTGCCTATGCAATTTGCAAGTTGACTTGTGAAAAGTTACGTAATATTTGCACCAAAACACCCCGGTATCAAACATTCATATCAACTAATATCCTACATAAAAACTGTATCATAAGAATCTAGACAATACACACATAAAGATGGTGTACACCAAAGTGCATCTGGTACAAGATTTATAACAGAAAAAGCACTTTACAAATTTCCTTTATCCCAACTCGTTGTCGAAAGGGAGAACGTAAACATGTTTACCTATCCATTATGCTGTCACCGACACTCATCATAATTTCCATCCACTGTCCGGCAATCATTCATTAATTTGGGATGTTTGTGCTATCCTCTTCGTTTATGTTTGGACTTCGGTAAACTAATCCAATAGTTAATGCTGAATTTCCTGAAACTATATTGCACCAAACAGCTTCACTGCAATCTGCTTCCCTTTCTAATTTTATTTCGTAAGCCTGAATAGATTCTTTAATAAATAAACCCTCCCCTTCTTCCTATTCGATCTCTCCTAAACAGTACGTGTCCTATCAGTCCTAATTCAGCATATGACAATTATTTTAGCTGTGCTTACTTTGCCGTAACTTGTACGTTTAAGCAACCAGACATCAGCAAATCACGCACGCACGCACGCGCGCACACGCACACGTACGCACGCACGCACACGCACACGCACGCACACACACACGTCTAGGTTTATTGTGTATCCCTAAATGTCTTCGTAAGTGGTATTTACGTACGAAACTTTTTGCCGATGGGGACGTACGTTTGTATATGTCTGGCGGTGCGACGCCAGATTAGAGTTCTGACTGAATCGCACGTCCGTGTGCAAGGTCATGTGCCGACGAAGTCCCTGCTTCGTGCGGAAGGCACGACCACACAGAGCACAAGCGTGCGACTTGTGTATGGTGTGCGTGAGCCGGTGCGACGTCAGCGACGTTTTCCAACTGAAAGTCTGTCCACATGCGTCGCACGAATACGGCCGGTCGCCCGTGTGGATGACTTGATGTCGTGCTAGCGAGATGTTATGGCAGAAAGTTTTGCCACAGACTGAACACTTGAACGGTTTCACGCCGGAGTGAGCGCGCTGGTGCCTCAGCATGTTTTCATGTCGATTGAACTGCTTCCCGCAATAGGAGCAACCGTGTGACCGCCCGTCCTTGTGGATCAACGCGTGCTTCCACAGTCCAGAAGAAGACGAAAACGTTTTGCTGCACTTGTCGCAAGACAACTTCATGCGCTGGCATTTCGGGGTGTCCTCTTGCAAGGTGGACTTGTTCACAGGAGGAGGGTTGCTGCAAAGTGAATATACAGGCGCAAAATACGTACTTCTTGTACCCACTACACCGGGGTTATTTACATATTTTTTTGTTGTAACTATTGTTAATTTCTTCTTCTGCGTGTCTATCGCCCTGAGAGGTTGACATAATTCAAGTGTTTTATTGGCGTAGTCCGTAGGATAGTGGCGCACATCCGCAGTAAAGTTGCATGTATTCCTCACTACAGTTTCGGCAGGTAGTACCACGTGTTCCGCGGGGTGATATGTCAAAGGCACACGTGCGGAAGAGGAAACAGTTCGAATTTCATATATTGTCGGAGCTTCGCCATAAGGCACAACAACGTTTGCAGAAACATTGTATTCCGATTCAGACGCGTTTCCTGAAAACAAAGCAACTAAAAGTAAAATGCAACTTACATATGGCAATTTCCTGTGCAAATAACATACATATCACTCACTCACTCACTCACTCACTCACTCACTCACTCACTCACTCACTCACTCACTCTTGACGGAGACGACCGTTGGTCGATCACAACATCCCCGTAGCAAAGCCTTCAATACCCACACCAGCAAGAACTGTTATGAAGTCTCCTATTTTCCCCGGACTATAACACATTGGATTACGACCAGACACAATAGCCAACATCACAAAACCATAACAAATCCAAACAACCATTACACGCGCAAACAACTCTGACTGTTTGACGTTGAGTGTTGGCCAAGTATTCTACACAAAATGAAACAAGACAACTGGATAACTCATCACATACTCGTCGCCACCGGTCTCTGTCGTAGGTTGCTCGAGGAGATTATACATACGTGCGTGCGAGCGTGCGTGCATGAATGCATACACACGCACACACACACGCACGCACGCACGCACGCACGCACAGACGCACAAAAATGCATACATACATACTTACATATCTACCTGCATGCATGCATGCATTCATGCATACATACGTACATACATACATACATACATACATCCACAAGTGCCTGAATACAAATGTACGTACACACACACACACACACACACAGACACACACACACACACACACACACACACACACACACACACACTATGGTGAGGAGGTAGCATCTATTGAGGAGGTGGCCCTTTTGTGTCGGGGCCTTATAACGGGGGAACAAACACAACAATTATATTTGAGGATTGTGGTTCGGATTGTTACCCGAGCGAAACTTTTTGAATGCTACCCAAACCGCAGATATCTTCCGTGCATTGTCCTGAAAACCTTTTATTACCTGCGATTGTTCAGCTATAAAGGTTTTGTCTAAGAATATATGTCTTTTCGTTGAGATTATTTTAGTTGGGCTTAATTAGCCGTAATTTATGCGTTCACTAATAAGCCAACATTAGCTCAAATGAAAGAACACATTTATATACTGGCGGTGTCTGTCATTGTTGAATGGTGGGACTTGTACAAAGAAATGCTGTGTTGAATAATACGTCATCTAATTATAATCGAGCTAGCGTATGTATGTTTGTATGTTCATATGTGGTTATGTTCATGTTTTCCTCCTAGACGGCTTGCACCTCGGGCGCCAAACTTTCAGGGATTAATCTACGACCCCACGAATGAAACCGAACGTCTTTACTTTTTTCGAAATACCCCTTATATCAAGGGTTCTTAGTGGTTGTTATGGTAAATCAAATGTTCGCTACGTTTATATTACGTAAAACGTTAACTTCCAACAATCGCAGAAACCACGCGCTCGCGCGCGTCGAATACTCCTTTACGTAAACCGTTTGACAGTACGTATAGCACCATCTGGGCGGTTTATATTAATTATAGCAGAAAGCACGCACCCACGTATTGGCCCGAGGTCGCAGACCGTGGGCAAATACACACAAAAAAATATATTCTACTATTCTACAACCAATACAAGTATCCATTGCGCTAAATTCACGCGACTTTCAACATTTCGAACACGCATTGCATCAAGGACGTGCTGTGGTTGTTTCTAGTAATACGTTTGACGTTCAATTAAACAATATCGAGCGTATTAATGGCATATTGACCTGAGACATTTGGTAAACATTGCTATCATGACTAACATGTATGCACTACCAAGTTATCCCATCCTGGGGACGGGCATTTTTTTTAATAAAAGTAATAGAACAATGACTGGCCTACATTTCGCGGTCCCAGCACCTGCGTTCAACAACAGTAACACACATACACGCGCAAGCACACGCGCAAGCACACGCACAAACACAAGCGCACACACGCCCGCACACACATACATACATGGTAAATGTCTTCAAAAGCTACATACCTCTTTAACATCAGTATATAAAATATATTTATGGAAACGCATAGTAATCAGACTTTCTTAGGACAAATGCATCTACACAACTGGCTCTGCTAAATAAACCGAACAACTTCTGCATTGATATTGATTAATTATTATTGTATTTTTAAGATGCGTTGCATACAACCACTTACCATTACTTTGAATGTTATTGGCGTTCGTTCGATAAAACATCTGCGTCTCAGTCGCGCTGCTAAGACGAGTTGTATCAGTGAGAAATGTGGCGCCGATTTGTGACGAGTAATCACAGTCAGTCGTCTCAAAGGCGAGCGGTTCTTCCTTAACGTCCAAGGTTTTGTCATTGTCACTGTATGCGTCAATTTGCACGTTTTCTTGATCGATTTCTCCGCTGCACCGATTGGATTTAATGACGTGAACCTTAATCTGGGGATGCGTGATAGTCGTCACCAGAATACCGATGTCAAAGCTTTTCGCCAATTCCCGCACGTGCTCTATCTCCTCGTCGCGGTCGACGTCGACGGTGCCGCAGTACAGCAGCTTCAGCAACAGATCCCACGACGGCCCGCTGATCCAGTCGATGTCCACGTGGTAGCGGCCCTCGGCGGTTCGTGTGACGTACCTCGCGATACTGGGGCTCGCCGCCGTCAGCACGCATGCATGTGCGTAGAGCGTCGTGCCGTCGACTCCCACGATCGTTGTGTCGCATAAGGTGCCGTCTTTCCGCATCGCGTCCAAGGCGTCGCAGACGGTCACTTGCCATAAGGTCGACGCCATGGCCAGTTGCGTTGGCTACAACGTTGATATACCGTATGTGTAAAACAGGTACTCGGTCTTACGGCTGTATTGCCAAACTAACGGTTACGTAATGCGACATGTAATTCGCATTACACAATGACAATAATAAGCTTACTGTTGACAAAGAAATCCATTGTAGGCATTTATTGCTTTATTCACAAAACGTGTTAGTCTAGAATGCAATCATCATATATACTAAAGCAAGCTTGGCTTGTGAAGAGCCTGTTGTGATTGATGCGAAGCACATTTTCGAAAGAAACATTTCCAACATAGAGTTTTATTGTAGGTTCTTAACTTCAACGTGGTAAGCGATAATCGTCTTGGTTTTTCATTATTCATTGTTGACATCATAAAATGAGATGGTTGCATACAGTGGCAGTACAGACTCATAGGATTATGCAATATTTCGTGCAAAATGCTATGTATTAACTAATTTAAATATACAAAATAATACATGAAATATAGGCAACGTATTAATGTCTATGTTTTATATCTACATCTAGTACATGCAATTATCAAAATGACAAGGAACGCTTGAATAAGCCAAGACTACACAGTTGTAAGGCTGTCAAGAAGTCAACGTTGGTTCGACGAACATTAGGAATGTGTTATGTCTTGATTGTGCTTGCGCCCACGGAACGGCGCACACAGACACACGCAAAGACACGCCCACACGCGCAAACAATGAATCGGTATGACGGGTGATACAAACAGGAAAAAAAATTTACGATCACTATGTTTTCAAACAATCGTTTTTTTGTTTGCAAATATAAATTTCCAAATACATACAAATTATGAAAGATCAAACCAGCTATCAAATACCAATGCCTGAAATGTAGTACCTTTATAAGTTTTATTAAGAAAAAACTCCACAATTAATATATTAACCTTCTACTTGAATGTGTAGGGATTTTTTGTTATTGCCGACAACGCCTTCGATAATAAAAAAATACTATTTTGGAGCAATCAAAGCAAAATAGTTTCGATGTTTTTAATGTGGCAGGCATGTAATGCTGTCGTGGCAACATTGCACCCAGGGGGCCAAAACCACTTTTTGGCCACAAATATACACGTGATGCTATAGAACAACAATTGTATGTCTACTTTTCATGAAGAATATGGTCAGATCCTAAAACATTTGTCATTAATACAAACAACTGGAGCCTATATAACGTTACATTTATCTGGCCAGATGTTAAATTGTGGTTCAAAATTTTTTAAATCTGTGTCCTTTGTTTTGAATTATTTGGCTTGACGACAGGTTTATATATTCAGCTTTACGACAGGTTTAAATATTATTTGAGGCCAATTTAACCGGTGTATTTTTCATTTATATAGAGCTAGCGGTCATTTACTACTTGTTTTTTTATATTTACCCATGCATTTCCTTTGTTAATATTTGTACACGCTCGGTATCCCTAAAACTACCCTTGCATATATGATGTCCTCAGGGCACATCCTTTCAACAAAACGCTTATATTTGTTGACGATTCAATGTTGTCTATAATATTATATGCCGTTATATCGGAATAATACGCATAAACTTGTTTTTAGTACTTAGTGGTTAATGAGTGTTAGTGTAATAGTAATCAAGTCAAAACTTCAAAAACTTATGAAAAATTACTTTTATTCATCCATATTTTCCATGGTTTTGAAGAAACATATAAACAGTAGGGTTCGCATGAAAGCTTACACATAGGCGGTTGCAGTAAACACCATTACAATGCTGTGTT
The DNA here is from genome assembly GCA_009193005.1 of Lamellibrachia luymesi. Taxonomy (NCBI): domain Eukaryota; kingdom Metazoa; phylum Annelida; class Polychaeta; order Sabellida; family Siboglinidae; genus Lamellibrachia; species Lamellibrachia luymesi. The sequence continues at coordinate 227,606 of SDWI01000761.1, read as the reverse complement.
GCCTATTTTAAAAGGACATCGAGTTATTACAAAAAATCATCTATGTGTCAATGTTTCGTGAGAAGTGACCCTATATATATATATATATGTTGATATTCAACATAGAACTAATCAAGTAGCAATCTAAATTCCTATCAAACTATATACATAATATCAGTAATTAATACGTTTTGCAATCAGCACTTTGAAAGTAGTTAGAGTGTGAAGCTCTTGTCCGTGGGGTACGGATTTATCCGGAGGGGCTATTGTCATGGATTCTTGCTTCTCTGTCCCGGCCCTAGCATCAACCTCGCAACGTCACATTGTCTGACGTATTTTAGTGATATAACATCATAATATGTTAATATTAGTGTAAGCATTAACTAAGCACACTGGGACACACAACACCCTTCGAATATTGACGCATATAGACAAAGCACAAAAATATACTTGGTAAATTGTACGTTCCACCCGGTGTTAGATAGAGTAATCCCAATTGTCACAACTGTAGCCACCATGGCGATCTTGATACTTCTATGATGCCATCTCGATTACATTTGCGATGTCATCATGGTTACGTTGGAGGAGTGTAGTCACTCACTTGTGTCAACTCGTAAGTGTGCTTTTAAACATGCTGTGGTACCAGGCTGGAATGAGCAAGTGAAATAAATTCACAGGGCAGCTCCTCATTATGCTTAGTGGCTATGGGCAGAGCTTTGCAAGCGTAGGCAAGGCAATTTTGAATACATTTACAGCTTTGTTGACATGTCAGTAAAAGATAGTAATGTATTTAGCCTGTTGTATCAATGGCTCAAAACTGACAAACCTACTTGTAGAGTTTCAATATTTCAAGTCGCTCCATCTGTTACCACTGTTACCACAAAACATCCACTGCATTTGTTGACGTGTGGTTTGTTACTATATCTTGAGTACTTGTGAAATAAGAGTTCTATAATGACAATGACACTACTGTTATACCGAAACTAAAATATTAGTCACACAAATCATAAAATAATTTTATATAAGCTGCTAAAAATATTTTGGTGGCAGTATTATAAAGATTACGTACTTCGATGTGAAACAGATTTTTATTAGCTACAGTTTGATACCACACTTGTGTCCATATGCTATATACAAATTTAGTTATAGTGTTGGCAACATGACAACCCAAAACAGCTGAATAAGTATGGTTGGTCATTTGCATGATTGAACATAGATGTGAAAACACTCTATCTCTAACATACAATTTCATCCTACATGTTGGACCCAAATAAGCAGCTATATATTTTAAAACTTTTATTGTGTACAGAAGAGCATAATATGGATAACTCGAATTAAGTCAGCCATTTTGAATTTACAGATGGCCGACAAAGAAATTCCCATTTTTACTAAATTACTACTAATAGAAATAATATCAGCATGTAGAAACGAACTTAAACAAAATTCGAATTACCATTTCATTAGATTGGGAGTATTTTGGTACAATTACATATGCTCTGGCTTCATACAGACTGCCGTCAAATTTGCCGTATAGCTTCAGGTAGAGGAAACGAGCTGATTTCTTTGACTTAATCAGACAAGGATATATCAGTGTCTCCATACGTGGCCAATGCAGTTATATCTTATGCAGCCGACATAACTACCTTATGCGCCTTTTTCTTTCCGCCTCAGAAGGGGCAACTCGCTGATGTAGCTGAAGACACCAACAGATGATTCTTTTCAGCTAGCTGTCTCGCATTCCGGTGACAAGGTATGTATGTCGCCCTTTCTGCAACCAGAAGGGTTGTGTAATGAGGTGTGCAATCTGAACCTAGACGTAAAAGATGAGATAACCAAAGTTATCAGGCTAGGTAAAAACAAACAGACGGAGATACAGGTGACACTGAGTAAAAACCCAGACCTCTCAAGGTAGTAATGAAAGACACTAACAAGTAGATGGAATTGTTCAAACGACTATCAAATTAAAGAGATGCAGAAGACAAATATAAATGTCTCAGCATCCAACACGATTTAACAAAAAACGAAAGAGAGGAAGGAAGGAAACTCATAGAGGATGCCAGGACAAAATAGATAAATGATGAGGGGAAATGGTTGTACAGGGTGAGAAGCCCACCATGGGCCAGAAAAATTTTAAGATTCAAACTTCGAAGGGACGAGGAGTAAGACAAGAAAGATCATCTAACCAGAAAAAACACTGTAAATACAAATTATATACATAAACAGTTAAAATGTTTCTACACCAACGCTGATAGTCTAATGAATAAATTTACTGAGTTCAAAGCTCGAGTCGAATCACACAAGTGTATGGTGATTGCAATCACTGAGGTTAAACCGAAAAACCAGAAATGTATATTAAACACAGCTGAACTGGGTTTGAGTTATTATGATTTATACCATAACATCGATAAGCAAGGACGAGGTGTTTGTATATATACCCACAAAACGCTAAACGCAAAACCTATCGTATCTTTAGAAACCATGTTTCAAGAATCGATATGGGTTGAGATAAAATTAAAAAAAAAATACACTTTTCTGATAGGATGTGTATATAAAAGCCCGAACAGCTCTAGCACCAATAATGAACAATTAAATGAACTGATTAGTGAGGTAATGCGTTATAAGCACTCACATCTTCTCTTGCTTGGATATTTTAACTGACCCAACATAGACTAGCAAAATTGTACACACTTTTAGAGAATATTAATAGCCCAGACACTAACGTTAAAGAAGGAATAAGAGATAATTTCGTCTTCCAACATGTCACACTCCCCACAAGGGGGCGATTAGGAAATAAATCTAACATTCTTGATTTAGTTTTCACCAATGAAAAAGGTATGATAGATGATATAGTGTACGAAAGCCCACTTGGTAAGAGTGATCACTCTGTCCTCATCATTACATTTAGGTGCTATGCAGAAATAGCAAGCCATACACGACTTAAATATTATTACGACCAAGGGGATTATAATAGTATGAAGACGAAACTAGACCACACAGACTGGGGCGAGATACTTGGAACGAGCACTATAAACCATCAATGATTAGGTTTTAAAGAATATATTAAAAAGATAAAGGATGAATTCATCTCTCATCGAATTGTGAGTAATATTAACAGACATAAAGGAAAAGTACCCCTAAACAAGGAATCAGTAAAGAGTAAAGAAAATTAGGAAAAAGCACACTTTATGGAAACGTTATATGGAGACAAAAGAAAGAAAATGCTATACTGGATATTGTAGGGCTAGAAATCAAGTCCGTAAACTAACGAGGAGGATACAGAAGGAATTTGAGATGAAGCTAGCAACAGAAGCTAAGACAAACTCAAAAGCAGTATGGAAATATATGAACTCCAAAACCAAGAATCGGGAAGGTGTTTCAGACCTGAACACAGACCCTAAAGATCCTAAATCTAGACTCACAGATTCTGATAGGGAAAAGGCAGATGTCTTAGGAATTTTTTTTCAAATGTTTTTACTATAGAGCCAGATGGTGATATCCCTCATATCCCACCAGTGAAGTTAAGGCACACCATGGAAGAATTGACTACTGATGAGGAAATGGTAAAAAAACTTCATAACCTTAATGTGTGTAAATCGGTAGGGCCAGATGGTGTTCATCCTAGGTTGTTGAAAGAGCTATCTAATCATCTATGTAAACCACTAACTAGGCTATTTAATAATTCACTGGCTGTGGGTGAACTACCAAAGGAATGGAAACAGGGAAGGATCTCAGCCATAGTTAAGAAGGGTAATCGAAAAAACGCAGGAAATTATAGACCAGTCAGCTTAACAAGTATAATATGTAAAAGTATGGAACAATGTGTCAAAGACCATATTGTCAATCATATGATTAGGAATAAATTATTCAGTACGCAACAATTTGGTTTTATTAAAGGTCGTTCTACGGTACTCCAATTATTAAATGTTATTGACTCATGGACCAAAGCTTTATATAGAGGGGAATCTGTAGACGTTGTGTATTTGGACTTCACGAAAGCATTCGACACCGTCCCTCACAAAAGATTGATAGGCAAACTTAAATCGTATGGTAAAGAGTATTACGCACAAATATGGATCGAGGCGTTCTTGTCTGACCGGGTACAGCAGGTCAATGTAAATGGTACAAATTCTGAGTGGGCAAATATAACAAGTGGTATTCCACAGGGCAGTGTCTTAGGACCGATCCTATTTGTTTTATACATAAATTATCTTCCTGAGAATATAGTTTCGAATGTATACATGTTTGCGGATGATACAAAGGTTTTCAAAACGATTACTAGTCCAAATGACCAGCATACACTACAGAACGATTTAGATTATTTAACATCTTGGTCAAGTAAATGGTTATTAAGGTTCCACCCAGATAAATGTAATTTAATGCACGTAGGGAAACCAATACAGCAAGAGTATGCATACAACCTGAAGATAGATAATACTGCCCATGAACTATTAGGAATAGAAGAACAAAAAGACATTGGGGTTATAATTGATTAAAACCTAGAATTTGATAAACACATCAACCAAAAAATTAACAAAGCAAACAGCATCATGGCAGTTATTAGAAGGTCCTTTACAACCCTAAATCAACATAATTGTGTGCCATTATATAAAGCTTTAGTTAGGAGTCATCTAGAGTATGCAATATCAATATGGTCCCCTTATAAACAGAAATACAAAGATGCCATCGAAAATGTGCAGAGACGCGCAACAAAGCAGCTTCCTGGTATGAAGAATATTTCTTACGAGGAAAGACTTCAGAGATTAAAACTTTCTATACTTGCATATAGACGAACTCGTGGTGACATGATTGAGGTATATAAACTGCTTCAAGGGAAATATGACAGTGATGTATCTAACATTGTCAAGCTGCACAAAGACAGTGATACAAGGGAAGGAACAAGGGGTCATAGTTTGAAATTGTTTATAGAACGTGCTTGTACAAATGATAGAAAAGAAAGCTTCTCACTTAGAGTTACCACATTATGGAAGGATCTACCGGAAGTAGCTGTAACTGCCCCAAGTGTCAACTCATTTAAAAACCGTCTAGATAGACATTGGATTACTGAGGAGTTTCTCTACAACTACAAAGCTGCCTTGTCAGGAAATCGTAGAGCATTCCAAGGGAAAGTTGAAGATCTGACCACCGAGGCCACCGCCTACGGTCAGGAAGAACCTAAGTAAACCTAAGTAAGTAAATCCGCTAGATGGCGTCACATGAGGCCAATTCACAGAATTTAAGCAAGCCGCCATGTTGTCACACTGTAAATAAAGCGCAATGGACGAAGATTCAATTGTTGGTAAAAGAAGAAGGAATGGGGGCGAAACAAAAGACGCAGAATACGGGCAGAGGGGAGGGCATACATCAGTGCACGGGAAAAGGCCACGCCGCCACGAAAAACAGGCGACAAGTGCAGGTATGTCATAGGCCATCGCCGTAGCCATGGCCATGGCATAGCCATAGCCACAGGCATAGGCATCTGTAGTAAGTTCTGAATTTCTGGTGGATCGTGTGGGTCATTAAGAGTTAGTTATAGTTAGGGGTTAGGTTAGCGATAGTGGTTTGGTTTAGGTTAGGGTCTATGTTAGTATTATGATAGGGTTAGGGTGATGAATATGGCAGATATTATGTGGGCGATAATAGATGACAAACCTATGTTAAACAACGGTTGGGTCCGACTTCTAGACAAGTGCCCCATCCTCACCCCTCTAAATATGCCCATGCATAGACCACACACACGCACGCGCGCGCGCGCGCGCGCACACACACACACACACAATCACGCACAATCACGCACAATCACGCACACACACACGCACACGCACACGCACACGCACACGCACACGCACACACACACACACACACACACACACACACACACACATTAAGGTGACCTTCCTTCATTAATGCTGAATCCTTTGCTAAATGTCTGCATTTAATTAATTTCAGGTGCAAGGGTGCAAAGAGTCTTGATGAGTCATACATCTCTGCACATATGAAGACCGTTATTCTAGATCGCTTTAATGCCATTGGAGATACCAAAAAAATCAAGATATCCTGCTTGCTGGTGGCATAAAAGCCTTCGAGATCAAAAGGCGAAGAAAAGTCAAGGAAAATTGAACCATCACGAGAGCCTACCAATATTCCTACACGATAAGCACAGGAACGGAAACATCTTCTGTGTGTCGAGAAGCATATGCGAGTCTGTATGGTGTGGGCATTGGTCGGATTAGACGAATATCAAAGACCGTTCGAGATGGTGAGGTGCCTCGGGACTATCGAGGATGTCATAACAGTCGTCCCCGTGCAATCAGTGAGGAGACGAAAGTGAAGATTGATGCACACATTCGTCAATACCCTTATGATGTATCACATTATGGACGTAACAGGACAAAGAAACGATATCTTCATCCTGACCTCAATGTGAGGAAAATGTACGTCATGTTCGTGGAAAAGGAATTTCCCGCGGCGTACAGACAGAAAACAGACGAAAATCAACAGCCTGAGAAGATAGACTGTTGAGTTTCCTACGAATGTTACTTTAGGTATTTTAAGCAACACTTCAATTATGGCTCTGGAAGGCCAAGAACAGACGTCTGTGGAAAGTGTGAGGAGCTGAAAGTGAAAATCAGGTGTGAAAAAAACAGACACATTAGAAAGCCGTTAGAAACGGAACTCAAGCTACATAAAGTGAAAGCTGGAGCGTACTATGAACACCTGCTGCGATGCACAGAAAAGGCAAAAGCGAGTGAGGAACATAAAACCATATGCTTTGACTTTGAACAAAACTTACCATTTCCACATCTCCCCGTTGGTGAAGTATTTTACAAGCGGCAGCTGTGGTTTTACAACTTGGGTGTGCAGTCCTGTAAAACTGCAAACCTGTCATGTACACGTGGCCAGAGCCAACGGCCAGGAGAGGCTGCAGAGAGGTGATATCTTGTCTCAGTCACTTTATCTAGACAAAGGTCTGCCCATACGCGGACATTCCTTCTTGCCATTCAATCGCGAGTTTGCAGTGATAGACAGGATGAAACGTAAAAATGGCACAGTGGAAATGTTAACAGATTGGCCTGCAATGATCGCTACAAAGTTCGCGACGGTTGCAGTGACGGGTGGCATGATACAGGACTACAAAGGGCACTTTGACATGCTTTTAAAAAAAAACTGTTACTAAAAATAAAGAACAGTTCAAAGTTGGTGATTATAAGCGATTCCGCTTCACGAGTGGTGACAAACTACATGTGTATGTGTCAAAATTAATGTCTGCCGCTATCGAGTCACCATTCCCACTCTTGAAGCCAAATGCTGTACCAACCTTCCCAACAGCACCATACCACACAAGTATGGTATCAGTAAAGAAAGCTAAACTTGACGATGTGAAGTCGCTCTCAAAGTATCTCAGTCAACCCACCATAATTAACATCAACAACATTCCCGAACAACTTAGAGGAGCTGATGATGATGAGGAGGAGCACGATGATTAGTGACTTTCTCATCATCCTCGCCAGACTTGCGACCCGCTTATCTGACCTGTCGACATCGACACCGTAGTTCTGTGCGTCTTGACACTAAGTACTTATGTTGTTTTTGTGCTTCGGTTTCACCAGACATATTTGTTTGAATATCAAATTCGTGTTCTGAAGTAATAAAAATGTGTTCACTCGTAATCGGATATTTTACTATCGCCTGCTAGAAAACATTTTTTTCTATTATAATGATGCCTTGTGTGTGTCTGTGTGTGCGTGCATGTATGTGCGCCTGCGTGTGCATCTGTATCTGTCCACAACAGCCGGGCACTTACACTAAAAACAAATGCCAAGTATCTTACTTCAACAATATCCCAATCCCGTGACCTTTAACCTCAGCCAAGCTTTAAACTATGACAATTACATAACTGAATAATGGTCACAGTATGCACAGTATTATCGTTAACAACCACGGAGGACATAGTATCGCTTGGACATTGGATCCAAAAATGAAATAGTTTTTTCCCTCCTACTAAAAATGACAATCGGTGGAGTTGGGCTATTGTTGAAGTCAGGTATTCAATTGTACCAAAATACTCCCACTCTAATGAAATGGTAATTTGAAATTTGTTAAAAGTTCGTTCGTTATAATATTATAACTATTTGCAATAATTTTGTAAAAATGGGAATTTCTTTGTCGGCCATCTGGAAATTCAAAATGGCTGAATTAATTCGAGTTATCCATGTTATACTCTTCTGTACACAATAAAATAGGTTTTAAAATATATAGCTGCTTATTTTGGTCCAAAAATGTAGGATGAAATTGTATTTTAGAGATAGAGCGTTTTCACATGTCTGTTTAATCATGCAAATGACCAACCATACTTATTCGGCTGTTTTTGGTTGTCATGTTGTCAACACTATAACTACATTTGTATATAATATATGGACATACATTTGGTATCAAATTGTAGATAACAAACATATGTTGCACATTAAAATAGGTAATAATTGTAATAGTGCCACCAAAATATTTTCGTAGCAGCTTGTATAAAATTATGTTTTGATTTGTGTGACTCATTTTTGGAGTTTCGGTATAACAATAGGGTCATTGTAATTATAGAGCTCTTATTTCAAAAGTACTCAAGTTATAGTGACAAACCACATGTCAACAGATGGAGTCGATGTTTTACTTTCATTTGGTTATCTAAATATGTTATATATATATAGATTTCCATGAAGTAATATGTGAAATATTCAATACGTTCTCTGACGCAAGTCGAGGAAATTGTCAATTTAGGGTACCCTTCTTAAAATAAAATTTTCGGAGGTTTCGCAAGAGATATGGCAGAGCAGGCCCCGTGATTATTAATCTAGATGCACAAATCTAGCATAAAAAGGAGGTATGCTTTCCACACTAAACTATGTCCACTCCATCCCTAAATAGAAGCCTTTTTACAGTGTAGATTCCCGACGGTTATAATTCATCAAATTTGTTAGCGTTTGCTCGTCCGGGAAACACACGTCAATCCAGGTCTGCAGCCATATTCAGAAGGCGTGACATAAAATGTGCAAGTGAATTGTCAAATAGACATACTATTGTCGAAGTATTCAACAGTTCATTCAACATTTACATCGGCAACTTGTCCAGATCCGCTTTGTTCTTAACCGACATTACCTGATTTGCTTTGTCCCGAACAAGAATTTTTCCATCCACTGTCCGGCAGTAATTCACTTTCCCGTTTTCGTGGCCCTACGACAATCGAACAGGAGGTGGGCCCGATGTTTTGCTTAGTCCATAGTATACCAGCGGGGTCTACACAAAACTTTCTGTCGTAGATCGTTCCACGTTCAAGTTTTGTCCGTGACAAAAAGATGCGGTGTCTGGCTCGGTATGTTGTCAGTCCACACGCTCTCGGCCAATGTCAGCGAGAGGGCGTGGCTTAAATGCGTCGTCTATGCTACACCGGGCCCGAATCACAATTTCGCGGCCTGACTTGCCGTATACCTTACTAAATCAACATTGTTTATCAAATATACGAAGGACGCAAGTACAATGAATATCCTATATTCGTCGTGATACTGTTGCTTTATGTAGGGGAAACCCAATTCGGATATGGGTGACGAATGCTTGAATCAATGCTGCAATACTACAAGAATCAGACTCGTTGAAAGGATCGACCCCTGTCTCGTCGTCACTGTTGGGCGCGTTTAATTTAATTATCCAATTAAATTAAATTAACCTCACACATTTCGTCGGTCAATTAAATAAACAATTAACTTAATTAATTGAATTAAATTATGTGTTGGTACAATTGCATATTATATTCATCTTTGACTGCTTTTTGTTTAAGCATTTGATGCAAGTTGTTATTGTTTACGCAATTAAAATAGTTATACAATCAAACGACGGTTTGTACGGTAATTCAGTTTGTACTCTCTTGATAGTACATGGTTCAAATATATA
>SDWI01000761.1:198624-211813 GCA_009193005.1 Lamellibrachia luymesi | reverse complement strand
TATATATATATATATATATATATATAGAAGAACTTAAAATGTTGCAAGAAACAAATAAAACTTGGGCAATTTATTTCGTTCGTGTACTGACAATTTATCACCTAACGTAAATCAACATGTCCGTTCATTAAAATACACCATAATGAAATATTTACGTAACTATTATTTCTAAAATGTTTTTTATTTACAGTTGATTGAAAATGTTAAATATGTCTTGCGTGATCTGCTATGTTTTCATAACTGACCTATGTTATTGGCTTCTTGCAACATTTTAAGTTCTTCTTCTTCTTTTTCCGGGTATGAGTCAACCCTCTCTTCAAGGCTTATAGACTCGGTGTGTGTGCACACGTGTTAAGTGCTCTAAGAGAAAGTAATACAATATTTGGAAGAAAGAGAAAAGATGATAGTGTGCGTGTAGAACTGCAATTTGAGGAGAGGAAATGTTGACAGCGTGAAAGATGCAATATCAATTAATGTTGCAAGCTGGAGATCTTCTGAAAATTTTAAAACTTGGTGCTGTAGCTGCGTTGACTGGCAGGTTATTCCAATTTGTACGGGGTAAAAAGCTATACTGGATGAATTGCTTAGTGATTACGGGGAGTTGAAAAGCTTCATAATGCGTTTGTCGGGAGGGTCTCACCAGAGGTATAAGTTGGGGGAAGAGGTCCAGGGGGACTATGCCCTGTAATGTCTTATAAAACATGACAAGGCGGATGTCGATTCTCCTTTGTTGGAGGCTGCGCCAGTGCAAGTGTTTGATCACAGTAGTGACACTTGCTTCACGGTTGTAGTTGTTACGAACATACCGTGCGGCCCGTCTTTGGACCATCTCTATTTTGTTTTTGTACGTTTGTGTGTAGGGGTCCCATATGGCAGCGGCGTATTCTAACTGGGGTCTAACTAAAGTGAAAAAAACACTGGTTTTTTATTTTTCTTGGCCAATTTTGAGATTTCTTCGTAGTTACCAATGATATGTATTTTATATCCATTCAGAAAAAAAAAACGTTATCAATTCTGAAAAATAATGTTAGGCATTGAATAAAACTACAATTTGAATGGTAATTAATGTTATGCCCGATCGTCACCTTCGAGTAATATTTTATGAAAAAAATATAAATCCGTTTCGCGCATTTTCAACTTTTAGGTTTGACCTAGGGGTCACTTCCGCCTGCAATGAAGGATGGATATGTAAAACGAATTACGTCTTGGGGTCATATGACGTCATGCACGAACGAAAATGTTACACCCGACCCAAAACACTCTTCATATATTTACTGATTGTCAAAGTAAACTATAAATCCAACTATCAAATATCACACCATTAATAAACATACAACGAATTGGGTGGATTAAAAATTGGATGTCAACTGACCTATAGCACAGCTACAGATCAACGGAAAACGTGAAATACGTTCATGTCCAAAACAACCCACAATCCACGCCATTGACGGCAAGTTTTTTATTCCGTTTATTCAGCTTTTTGTTCAACATTGAATTGTTTTCCACAAAGCCATTTTTTTAAACGCCATGACCACGTGATGAATAAAATACATTTAAAGTGTATACACATTTCTACGTGGATTGTGTCTCAGCAGAAATTAATTGTAATAATGTTAGTTGTCACACGCAATCAACCGTGCCTCCTGTGCCTCCTTTTAAAACATAGTGGATCGATTAATAAGTTTACTTTTATTTGTTCATGCATAATACACATTACAGCAGCTCATCAGTTGAGCATAGCAAGTACTTTTTACGAAGAATTATGGAGTCTGTTGACATTGTATTAAAGGCTAACATAACCCGGCTCTGCCTGTGCAAAACAAGCAATGGAACGACCAATGCTGAACCGTGTAAAGAATTACGGGAAGCCGTTAAGAAGCCCGCCATGCGGCACAGCATCAAAAAGATGTGCAACGTTGGTATGAAAACTGCAGTCCTTCCATACCGAAGAAAAGTTAAAAAATAATGTTCAGCGGAATATGTCAGATAGTTCCCAAGTAAAGAAATATAATAATTATAATAAAACAGTTTGAAATGATACTATTTTATAAATCTTCATTACCATGGTTAATTGAATGACAATGCAAAAACAATGTGGATAGATGAATTTGTTCATGATTGTTTCATGTCCATCGGAATATCGTCACGCACGACTATTTTGTTTGTGTGGGAAAGTGATCTAGGACAAGCTTGATGCTCAATTAAATACTCCCTAAACAGCTGATCGCAGCTAAACTGGGAGGTAATGAGTTTAGAGATAAAGATCACCAGCTCTCTGATACTCAATGAGTCCACGACAGGTTTTCTCAATTTCCCTGTGTGGAATCTTTTACTTCTCCTGGCACAGGCACCAGGTATAAGGGGTGTATTGGTTGTAGCGCTGCTGTGTGTGGCTGCTTCCGAAATTACATGAAATTGTCAACGTGTTCGGAACTTGACTGTCTTTTTGTTGCCTAATACGATTTACAAATATCTAAGGATTATTGAAGCGGAACTGAAACCGGTTTCAAGCCTACATACCTAGACTAGACACATCCTACACGCTGCCAGCAACTACGCCCGGTCTACTCGTCACTAAAGCGTGTCATTAACTATATCACTGCTGCACGGTCTAAGGTAATGCCGGCAGCTGCCTATCCACTCGTGGTCGACAACATTAGTGGGGCTCAACCGGACACGGTGCTGGACAAAGACCGGATTCAGAAGGCGAATCATGCCAATAATGAATGAAGGTGACCAGCAGGTGAGGTCAGTCGTGTCTATAAACGATCGGGAGTGAACACTTCGAAGCTAATTCGACTCTCATAAATCACCGCAGAGATGACAGTCCACCAACGTCTATGCGAAAAATGATTTCACTGGCATTGATCAACAGCCGGTCAGTGTCTATCCGAGTCTACATGGTAGAAGGCGACATCGACATCATATGTCTGACATGGCTACGTCAAATAACAAAGGTGTCATATATGCCATAACCCCAGACGGGTACAACTTCCGTCACTTCCCGTGAAGCGAAAGACGAGGCGGCGGAATTGGCGTCATATACAAGTCCACGTTTCATCTGTTTGTGCTGTGCAAGTGCAGAATCTGTTGTACGTGGACATCCTTCGTCCGGCCAGAAATCTAACCCATTTCAATGTTTCATCGAAGAGTTCAGCATTGTTTCAGAACGTTGCGCTACACTCCAGACCGAATGTTTAATTCTTGGTGATTGTAATGTGTACTACGGTGACAATCGTATCAGCGACACTCGGAACTTCTACACGAGGCTGATTTCAAACAGCACGTAGCAGTCAGTGACATAGTCGACGCATATTGGTGACCATATTCTTGACCTCATTATTACACGTAATAGTCATGACATTATATCTACTGTTGTATCCGTCTACTAATCGCCACGTTATTCTGGTCGATCTCATCACAGCAAAACCAAAACGATAGAGAAGACAAATCAAATACAGAAAATATGCCGCTAGTGATAATATCAAGTTTGTATCTGACATGGAAAACTCGGAGCTGTTCACCGACCCCATTGATAACATGGATGGACTTTCTAAGCTACTATCGCTAGGCTGATTGGCCACTTATCACCCGTGCTATCGCCATCCGCCCCGAGACGCCCGCAATCATTTGTACGAGATATTAGCCTTTTCATGGACAACATTCTGTGTTGGTCGACACAAGTTGCGCGCACGTATCAGGGGACGTATTTTCAATTACACTGCATCACAAAAATCCTAAGATGCTTGCACATGCGGGCAAGATAATAGAACACGTGCTTATTACGTCCAGGCTGGATTATGGAAATGCTGTGCTGCTTAGAATTAATGTGCGTTTGAGCTACAAATGGAAACAAATTCGGCGGCTCCCCCAATAACGCGATGGCGACAGCGACACCAAAACGCCGCGTCCCTATGAAACGAACTACCGGACTCTATCCGAGTCACATACTCACTGGAACTTTTTAAATCGCGACTAAAGGCATTCGCCGATTGTTTATGGAAACTTTATGGTTATATATTTTCACTGATTTATTCCTTATTGCATTTTGTTTTATTACTTGATTGATTTTAAAGCAGTTTTGTTTTCATATGTTTTAAATCTTCAAATCAGTAGTATTTTAAAGTGTATTTAGCTGCTACTTTATTTTTAGATAAGCTTTTTCTTTCTTCTTTGATATTTCAATTTGGTATTATATTTGAGTGTGTAGGTAAGTATTAAAAAGTGTACGTGCGTGCGAGCGTGCGTGCGTGCGTGCGTGCGTGCGAGCGTGCGAGCGTGCTTGCGTGCGTCCGTGGGTATGCGTTTGTCTGAGTATTCTCACACGATTATATGTGTTTGTAGTTAAGGCACCTTTGTTCAATATAAGTTTGACAGGTGGTTGTCATTTTATAAGTTGCATACATATATTTACCAATTTAAACATGTACATGTAACTTTGCAATTTGTGTAAAAATGCTTGACATATATATATATATACCCTGTAGATTATGCATGATGTAACAAGATTTAACAAGATTGTCATCCAAGCCAATGGCCCAGATGGCAAGTGGACAAGGAAGCCATTGGCGAATCGAGAGTCCAACAATGTTCATCTACTTATAGCCCGCCCTCCTGAGATATGTGTCAACCTTGTTTTTAAACATATTCACGCTGCTAGCAGTTACACAATCCGTAGACAATTTGTTCCATTCATTGATTGTCCTATGTGAGAACGAGTACATCCTGACATCCAATCTACACTAATCCTTTACTAATATTACCTCATGTCCTCTAGTTTTATTATAAAAAAAATAGTTTTTTATCGCTCTTGGACAATCCAACACAACTTTTACAGAATGACTTTGTTCGCATTCAGGTATACAATCTGAAAACAAAGCAAACCAGCACAAACGTACTTTGACAATACAATCACACATGCCCATAAATGCCCATAAATATGTATCTAGATCTTTCTAAAGCCTTTGTTACAATTGACTATTTAATATATATATAATATATATATANGGTCCAAGTATTGGAGCATGTGGTACGCCTGTTGTTATTGGTAAAATGTTTCACTTTGTGTTATCAATTTCAATATACTCTTTACGATTATTTGGGTAGCTATTAAATAAGTTCAGATTTGAACCCATAATACCATAATATTTTAATTTGTCAATCAAAAGTAAATGGTCAGTTGTATCGAAGGCTTTAGAAAGATCTAGATAAATATTTATGGGCATTTCATTTTTGATCCATTTGGGTTATTATCTTATTTATTAGTTCCAGTGCAGTTGAATGTCTTGTTCAAAAACCATATTGATGGTCAGAAAAGAGTATTTTAAAAACGATGACAATTGGTAAATAACAATTATTTTTTAGTACTTTTGAAATGGCTGGTAAAAAATATTTGACTATAATTATTTAATGTTATTGGCTCACCTTTTTTATGATTTGGAAAAAACCGTTCACTATTTTAAACACCTCTATTTGGTCTCCTCTTAGTCTCCTGGTCTATAGTGTTGTCAAACCAAATTGTAATAAGCGGCTTTCGTAACTAAAGAATCAACACATCGGGTCATCATGTGCAACAATAACATGTAATACCCTCCATACACCTGGATGAAAATGAGGGCTGTTTTAGGAAATGATGGGTAGGTGGCAGATTTGTTTGTATATATGTGATAAAAAAACTAGGCCTTATAGAAAGTGGCACTGGTGACGTAGGTTTAGCGACCTCAATGGCGGCGCCCATGGATTACCAGAGTTGACAAGTTTAACAACGTTTTCCTAGTAAACCACTGGCGTGAAAATGTTGACCAAAGTTGGAAATTGATAGCTTTCATTAACTATTTTAGGTGCATTTCCCCAAAACATGCGTTTTGCTTCCCTTCCCATTTACAATATCTGCAGTGGCGGATTTATGGGGTGTTTACTTCATTCAAACTGTCCCTGTGTCATGATCGAACCCCAGATTCACAAATCTTTTTGTTCATGATGCAGATGTGATTCACTGGTATGTTTGTTGTTCATTCTGTGCACACATTTTTATGATGTCTTTTTGGTCAGATCATCAACTCTTAAATTTTAAATAAACAACCATTCACAAATTCAGAAAAGATGTTCAAAGGGGAAGAAAATATTTTAAAAACGCTTTAATGAACTTTGGAATCACCATTTATTACATTAGACAAGAAGTGCTTTACAAATGTGTTTAAAATAATATTTTTTTATGAAACTCCACCTTTTCAAAAGAACATAACCCATATTAAATGATGTTATATGATACTAGATATGACCAGAATGAAAAGAGAACATGTGAAAATGCTATTTGAAAAGCTCATATCAATCAAAATGCAGTGGTTCATTTCATTTTTATATTTTGTGATCCCCCTTCCAAACTCCGACATCCGAGGCATAAATTACTCCTTTTGGAAGACTGTTCAGACATAAATATTTATAATTTACTGTACACCGTTCTTGTACCCTCCATCTACTGTAACTCTTTTGTTGCAGAAGTCGCTGCCAATGACAATGCAGATAACTTCCATTTCTCATAAAAGTTGGTAAAAATTAAATGAAATTCCATTTTGACACAGGAGCCAAGGTTGTTACCAGTAAGCGTATACTGTAGTAATATAACTTTAAGTAAACATCAGTAAACTGGTCACTGTCAACCCTATTATAGCTATGTAATGATTGTAATGTATTATTTTGGGTGGTATCTACAGAAAGAAGGAACATCTTGCTTGCTGACAGCAAATTGTGAATAGTTAAATGTTCAGTTAATGTTTGTCAATTCAGCCCAGTTTATTGTTTCAACACAAGGGTCATTACTTAAAATATACAACACTTCACTTTCATAGGCACTACAACTTATAATTATTGTCGATGATTCTGGTAATAGACAAATGTGTGTGTGTGTGTGTGTGTGTGTGTGCGCGTGCGTGCGTGCGTGCGTGCGTGCGTGCGTGCGTGCGTGCGTGCGTGCGTGTGTGTGTGTGTGTGTGTGTGTGTGTGTGTGTGTGTGTGCGCGCGCGCGCGTGTGCTTAGGCATTTGCGATTCCCCAAATTGAACAAGACTCATAGGAGAGAGATGATGGCGCCACTTGTTGGAGCGAATAATTGAGTTATTGAGTTCGTAATCTTTGCTATTTATACGCGGTAATGGACGAAGACATCATGCTTTGTCTATCCTAAGGCGTTTATTATTATAATGTACCCGTTATCAAAGACACATGTGGTAAAATCAATGATAGTGACAACTACATGTCGATTGCACTAGCCAGTGTGATGTCGAAAATAGTGGTATGTCGTATGTTGATAGAAAATTTATAGAAAAGTACCTAGTTATATTGTTAGAATTATGATATAATGGTACACAAATCAAACTGTGTTTGTACGCTGGTCCAGGATGTTATCTGAGGGATTTCAAGCGTCTAATGCTGTCAGGCAAAATGGCATATTCTCACCGTACCTGCTTAATGTATATATTGACGATTTAAGTCATGCACTAACATGTACTAACAAAATGTCGCACTGGTTGTTTTATTGATGACATTAACATAAACCTTATCATGTATGCAGATGACCTGGTTGTTTTCTCCCCTTCTAGCGTAGGTTTGAGATAGCAGTTATCTGTATGTAAAACTTATGGTCTAAACCATGAAATTAAATTTAATCATAAGAAAACTGCAATACTCATAAGTTGAGGAAAGTATATGATAAATGTATGCCACCATTTAATTTAAATGCAGAGGATATCAAAGAAGTTAATAGTTTAAAATATCTAGGTCATATTATACGCAGTGACTCTAAGGATGACAAAGATATAATGCATCAATGTCGCCAATTGTATGCCCGTGGTAATATACTACTAAGGAAATTTTATATGTGCACAAATGATGTCAAAATCAAACTGTTTAGTGCATTTTGCTAACTTATGTATACAGCTTAACTGCGTTGGAATCATACTGTATATAGCATCCACAGATTACATGTATGTTACAATAATGTGTGTTTAGACGATTACTCAGACTAACAAAATACTGTAGTGCGTCAGTAATATTTGCGGAGAGACTGACTCCTGACTGGAAAGCAGTCATACGAAACCTTGTATATAAACAGTCACAATTTATGTCACACTGATAATTGCGGTACTTGGTACTGACATCATATGGAAATCAAGGATAAGGAGACAATGGGTAAAGTCGCGTTATATACATAATGACCTTGTGTAAACATACTGCATGTATGTTTTATGTTTCATCTGTTTTTGTACACTATTTTGTTAAATGTCGTGTATGACTATATGAACCTATATATGTATCATTATTTGTGTATTTATTTCTGAATTAAAGAATTGAATTAAATTGAATTGAATTGAATAGGGCTAAAGTGATATGAGAACAAATCAAATAAGCATATAACAATTGCAGTTCGCATTTAGCAGCTAGCATGTCTAGGTTTATTGTGTATCTGTAAATGTGTCTGTATGTTTTATTTACGAGCGAAAGGTTTTACCGATGGGAACGTCCGTGTGCACGGTTATGTGCCGACGAAGTCCCTGCTTCGTGCGGAAGGCGCGACCTCACACAACACAGACGTGCGGCTTGTGTCTGTTGTGCGTGAGCCGGTGTGAAGTCAGCGATGTTTCCCAGCTGAAAGTCTGTCCACATATGTCGCACGAGTACGGCCGATCGCCCGTGTGGATGACTTGATGCCGCGCGAGCGAGATGTTGTGGCCGAAAGCTTTGCCGCAGACTGAACACTTGAACGGTTTCACGCCGGTTTGAGCGCGCTGGTGCCTCAGCATGTTTCAATTTCAATTGAACTGCTTCCCGCAATAGGAGCAACTGTATGATCGCCCGCCCTTGTGGATCAACGCGTGCTTCAACAGTCCAGAACTAGACGTGAACGTTTCCCGCACTTGTCGCAAGACAACTTCATGCGCTGGCATTTGGGGGTGTCGTTTCGGCTATGAAAATATATATTGTCGTGCTTACTTAGCCGTAATGTGTGCATTTAAGCAACCAGACATCAGCCATCACACACACACGCAAACGCACGCGCACGCGCACACGCGCACGCGCACGCGCACGCACACGCACACGCACACGCACACGCACACGCACACGCACACGCACACGCACACGCACACGCACACGCACACGCACACGCACACGCACACGCACACGCACACGCACACGCACACGCACACGCACACGCACACGCACACGCACACGCACACGCACACGCACACGCACACGNACACACACACACACACACACACACACACACACACACACACACATGATAAATGTCTTCATTAGCTACATACCTGAGTAAAATTAGTATATAATATATATTTATAGAAAAACATGTTTTGTACGTTGTACTCAGCAGGACTTTCTTAGGACAAATGCATATACACCACTGGCTATGTTAAATAAACCGAACAACTTCTGCATTGGACATTCATTTATTATAGTTGTATGTTTAAAATGCATTGGATACTATTACTTTGAATGTTATTGATGTTGTTGCGATAACTGGTCTGCCTTATAGTCGCGCTGTTAAAACCAGTTGTTTCAGTCAGTGTGGCGCCACTTTGTGACGAGTAATCACAGTCAGTCGTCTCAAAGGCGAGCGGTTCTTCCTTAACGTCCAAGGTTTTGTCATAGTCGCTGTATGCGTCAATTTGCACGTTTTCTTGATCGATTTCTCCGCTGCACCGATTGGATTTAATGACGTGAACCTTAATCTGGGGGTGCGTGATAGTCGTCACAAGAACACCGAGGTCGAAGCTTTCGGCCAATTCCAGCACGTGCTCTATCTCCTCGTCGCGGTCGACGTCGACGGTGCCGCAGTACAGCAGCTTCAGCAACAGATCCCACGACGGCCCGCTGATCCAGTCGATGTCCACGTGGTAGCGGCCGTCGGCGGTTCGTGTGACGTACCTCGCGATCCTGGGGCTCGCCGCTGTTAGCACGCACGCATGTGCGTAGAACATCGTGCCGTCGACTCCCACGATCGTTGTGTCGCATAAGGTGCCGTCTTTCCGCATCGCGTCCATGGCGTCGCAGACGGTCACTTGCCATAAAGTCGACGTCATGGCCAGTTGCGTTGGCTACAACATTGATATACCGTATGTGTAAAACAGGTGCTCGGTCTTACGGCTGTATTGCCAACATAACGGTTACGTAATGCGACATGTAATTCGTACTACACAATAACAGTAGCTAACGATTGATAAAGAAAGCCATTATAAGCGTTTATTGTTGTATTCATAGAACGTGTTAGTTTTGAATGCGATCATCATATATATATCTGATCAAGCTTGGCTTGTGAAGAGCCGGTTGAGAGTAGTGCGAAGCACATTTTCAAAAGCAACATTTCCAAAAGTGTTTTACTGTAGGTTCTTAACTACAATGTGGTTAGCGATAATCAACATGGTTTTTTATTATCCATTGTTGATATAATAAAATTAGATGGTTGCATACAGTGGCAGTACAGACTCATAAGATCATGTAACCTTTCTTGAAAAATTCCTTGTATTAACTAATTTAGGTATACAAAATAATACACGAAACAAGACAATGCATTAATGTGTATGTTTTGTTTCTGCATCTAGCACATGCAGTTATCAAACTGACAAGGAACGCTTGAGTAAGCCAAGACCACACGGTTGTAAGGCTGTCAAGATTCGACGAACATTAGGAATTGTCTTGATTGTGCTAGCGTTCACGGAACGGCACAGACATACATACATAAACACACGCGAAAACGCACACAAACACGCACGCGCACGCACACACAAAGGCACACCCACACGCACAAAAAAATTAACCGGTATGACAGGTGATACAAACATGACAAAACATGTTTTATGGTCTGTATAATTAGTTTTCAAACAATAATTTTTTGTTCGCAAATATAAATTTCCAAATGCATACAAATTGTAAAGGATCTTACCAGCTATCATGTACCAATGCCTGAAATGTAGTATATTTAAGAACAAAACAAAGAACAAAGAACAAAAAGTCCACAATTAATAATTATATGAACCTTCTACGTGAATGTGTAGGGATGTTCTATTATTGCCGACAACGCCTTCGATAATAAATTACTTTTTTGGCGCAGTCAAAGCAAAGTAGTTTCGATGTTTTTAATGTGGCAGGCATGTAATGCTGTCATGGTAACATTGTGTCCAGGGGGCCAAAAAAACTGTTTGGCCACAAATATACACCGATTGTTATAGAAAAGTTGTTGTCCAAAAGCATATATATATATATATATATATATATATATATATATATATATATATAGATCACAACCTGGGTCTACAAACTTACAAACAAACCGCTCGATATGTGTAAACAGAATATGGTCAGATCTTACATTGGTTTATCGCAATTACACTATTGTCATTAATTCAAACAACTGGAGCCCATATAAAATTACATTTAGTTGGCCAGACATTAAATTGTGGCTTATATACGTCTCGAGGCCAATTTAACCGGTGTATTGTTTATCTAAATAATGCTGGCAGTCATTTAGTATTATTTGTTTTATATTTATCCTTGCATTTGCTT
Source organism: Lamellibrachia luymesi (assembly GCA_009193005.1). Taxonomy (NCBI): domain Eukaryota; kingdom Metazoa; phylum Annelida; class Polychaeta; order Sabellida; family Siboglinidae; genus Lamellibrachia; species Lamellibrachia luymesi. The sequence goes on along the minus strand of SDWI01000761.1, from coordinate 200,237 downwards.
TGTTGAATATGTGTATACGCTCAGTATCTCTAATAATTCCCTTGCATATATTATGTCCTCAGGACACATCCGTTCAACAATACGCTTATATTTGTTGACGATTCAATGTGTATATGCCGTTATATCGGACTAATGCGCAGAAACGTATGTTTATTACTTAGTATTTAATTAGTGTTAGTGTAATAGTACTATTGTTGGAGTAAATACCATTGCAATGCTGTGTTGCCTATTTTAAAACAGTTAATGCAAAAAAAACACATGTCGATATTTCGTGAGAAGTGAGACTAAGAAGTGACAATTGATAATTGGATATGATGTTTTATTTATCATAAATTGTCATTTTATAAATCAATCATAGTTTACATTCATTCAGATCGGGGCAAACACTGTTAGCACACGCATATACTAAGCATTGCATTAACAGCTGCCATTTTATACTATTAGTTGAGATAGCTTGATCTATTGTTAGTTATATTAACATTCCAAGATAGGTCATGTTGAATATTGTTAATGCTATATGAATAATTCTTTAGTTCATGTTATTTTCCAACACTATATATGATATTACATAAAAACTGATATTTTAGGAGCATATTTCCTATTCATTTTGATTGTTGAGGCTGCGTGGGACTAGAAACGAAGCCTTTACGTGAAAACGCCCAAAAACGGTGCGGTCCACACGCTCGCGACCAATGACAGCGAGTGGGCGTGACTTAAATGAGTCGCTCATGCCATACCTGGTCGGAATCACAATTTCGCTGCCTGGCCAGCCGTTTACCTGGTTAATGTAACATTGCTTATCGAATACACGAAGGACGGCAAGTACAATGAATTCGTTTAAGCAAACACTGTTGGTAATTTCTACATTCGTCGTGATAATGTTGCTTTACGTAGGGGAAACCCAGTTCGAGTATGGGTCACGAATGCTTGCAGCAATGCCGCAATACTACAAAAATCAGACTCGTGAGTGTGTGTGCAACGAAAGTAGCGCTGTAACTGCGATGCCGACGGGCAGTCAAACCGATATGCTGGACGAGATGCAGGCGGGTGGCATGAGGCCTCAGCTGTTGTCACGCTCCGTGCCGCGACCTGTTGACAACGATACGTCTCATGTCGTACCGAATGTCGTCCACTACGTCCTCTACGGGGTTCCCAATGGAGTGTTGTTCGAATTCCAGCACTACCTGTCATTCCGCAGTGCCAGTCAGTTCCTGAAGCCGCAGTATATATTCTTACACGGAAACTGTGTCCCTAAAGGAGATTGGTGGACGCGTACATTGGCCGAAGTCGATAATCTATACCATGTCTACAGGAAGAAACAAACCAATATTCATGGTAAAAAGGTTATCTATGTAGAACACCTCGCTGACTTTGAACGACTGACGGTCACCATAGGTGAGTCTGTTTATTTCTAAAAACAGGCCTTATCTCAAGTTATCATTCAGATGTAGCATCACTATTCCACTTGTACACGACGCTGCACACTATATACTACAACACTCACATTACCTAACGTGATAATATCGAGTTATTTCTAAGACTCAACAACACAACGCATACCCCCAAACTTCATGTAATATATATATATATATATATATATATATATATATATA
>SDWI01000761.1:134203-153091 GCA_009193005.1 Lamellibrachia luymesi | reverse complement strand
TATATATATATATATATATATATATGTAATATATAATGACTTAATAACTAATGTTATTAAGTCATTAGGAGGTGTTTAATCGATATATTAAGCCGTACACTAACGAACGCACCTTACAACGTACATTAGCGAGCGTTCACTGATGAGCGTGCCTTAAACGTACATTGGTGAGAAGCACCAGCGATTTTTTTCGTATGGAGCAACCGTAGATACTATTCAACGTACATTGGCGATTATTACCAGCTATGATCTATTAGAGAGGCACGTGTCTTTCGAACTTACAAATGCGATGTTTCACTACCCTACTGAAGATATGCGGAGAAAAACGTTTTTCGATTTGACGTGTTTATGGACTGTGAAATTCTCACGAACAGTGACAACGAAATTTGAAAACGTGCAGTGACTTTTTATTTGTGCTGAGCTAATTTTCGAACATTTAATAAAACGATGTACACATATAACGATAAGTCAGTTGGATGGCCGCGTGAAATGGCCCAGACAACAGCCACCCGACACGCATGCGAAGACAGGCAGCAATCTGGACAACGGACGACGCGCCCCGGAAATCAGCAACCGAGGACGATGACTGCCGACGAGGGCACATATCAAGGACAGCGGATACGTCGATCACCGAACGCCACGGCGATGCGCAGGGACGGGACAAGACGAAAATAAAGGACTTGATGAAAAAACATTTGTGTCTAGGCCTATGTTTTGTGGAGAAACCTGCCTGTGGATGATTTATGTCGATGTCTTGACTGATCTGTTTTGCTGTGATGTTGTATTTAAGAAGTGTTTTGTACAGAAGTGGAAACTGAACGGTATTGGGTTCAACATTGAAGATATCATTATTTAAGGAGTTTAAAAAGCACGTGGCTCTACGTTTGTGGTTGGAGAAATATAGATAAAAGGTTAACTGGAAACAAGTAATTATATATTTACATGATGTTATGTTATAACCAATGTAGGATTTATTGAAGTCAAGTTTAGGATCTTGATTTTAATGAAAATCAACGAGGGTAGTGACTTAAGGAATGTTTAGTTGTGGGACATTAAGGTTCTCCCACTAAGAAACATGTGGCTGAAATAATTATTTAGGCTAGCGGCATAAAGCCATTAGCTATATAACAGCTTAGTAAAACAGCCAGAACAATTTACTAATCCCCAAGCGTTTATTTTTCCAAAGCTTTATTGTTCACCTATTATGGACAGCAAAACAGCTAATAATTCCGGTTTAAATACACTTTAAGAATGTTATACTAAATTAACCTAATTCCGTTGGCAACACAGTGATTTCGGGTAGACGCCGATACTTGCACCCACCCCCACCCCCAAACAAAATTGAGACTCGTGCAACCCACGTCCAGTTCGTCGTCAGGTTCCTAGCACTACTCGCAGACGACTTGCTGTCCACACTGACAGCAACGACAGACCGACGAACTCTGACACTGGCCCATAACAAATTCGAGACGGTCCCTCTCTGCGGCCTGGTCAGGTCACACGTAAACGAGCACCCAGCGTATCACCCAGTGACGGATTTGACCCGCCCAACGATGACACACAGCCGAATCCCAGACTTACGCGACCCGCGACGGACAAATCGATCCGCCCCAGTGCACGGGCTGTTACTGCTCACGAAGCAGTGGACAGCTACGGCAGTGACAGTGAGTCATTAACGATGTCGCAATATTTCAGAAAGCGACAGAACTTAACGCCGAGTGAAAAATAATCAAAGCGGCAAAAACTATAGCGCTCAGTGTGTATTTTACACACTGATGACAACTGCAAAGTCAACTGAATACGTTCATAGAGACGTACGTTTTTATGAACCATATTATCTCCTTAACAGATTCCTTGTAACCTGGGTAGTTATATTCACGTTAAACAACGACGACCGATATCCCGAGATTACGCTCTAAAATACAACGTTTAAAATTGGTGATTTGACGACTTGACTCCACGACGTAGCAAACGCGACAACTGACGCTAAGACCCATACGCGTGCGGCCCCGAAGAAGATAAGAAGGGGGATGCATATATCTAACAACGCGACTTGAGTTTGGTTGAGTTGCCGACCAGCGTATTTGCACGACTACTCAGTTTTAAGTAAGTTAAGCACCGATTCGCAACAAGAGTTTAGCAATGTACGCCTAGCATAACTCTACGTCGTCCGATTGCTAGGCTATGATCACGACTGCCTAAGGAATGTTTGAAGACAATGGTACTGTCACCACAAACATAAATAGAACACCCGTTACTAAAAAAGACCCCTGAGCCCTTATCAGTTGACACACGATACAGTGATGCAGGCATGGGCCAGTGACATTCATGTTGCTGCATACTGTACAGCATCCATACTTCATCATATATCAATAGATATACAGTGCTAATAAGATATTATTAATATATATATATGATATATCATACCAGCATCTATTAAATAACTTCAATTACCTAGCCAGCACGCAGTCATCGGCCCGAGGGCGGATATCAGCGGCTGGCAGGCGGCAGTGCTCGGCAGGCGCTTGCCGATCACAGCCCGCTTCCCAGCCGCAGATGTGGCGCTAGCACTCGCGGGAGGTGATTTATCAGTACTCGGACCGAGGGAGGCCCGAGCACTGATTTCTGACGCACGCCGTATACCTATGATTTATTACTTGTATTAAATTTCGCATGTGGTGTAGGGGAATGTTTCCCGCGCGATGACGCACCATGCTGGAAGCGAAATAAAATTAAGAGAAACTAAAATTCGTATGAACCGTGTTGTTATTCTTACACAAGATTAACAAACCATGGCAATTACGTTTGTAAGCTCCTGATGCTTACACTATTCACTGAACATTATTATTGTTAAAAATAATCTTTACTGCGAGTCTACCCGGGCCCGTACCGCCATCTTTGAAGTCCGCTGTTTTACCATTATAATTTTATATGCGACTGACGCGCCGCAAGACAAGGTACGTGTTTACACATTCCTTTGTGAATCTTTGGCTGTATTTTGTACTATCCAATACATTGATTTTTAGCATTATATAAATAATTTTTTTTTGCAAAGCATACGAAAGTAGAACTATTCACATCGTAATTTTAGGCGCCAAATTCAAACGACAAAGCCAAAGCCAAGGCCGTGAACTGACATAGCCATGGGCATAGGCTTAGCCTTAGGTCAATACTAGGTGATGTCTTAACATTTATTTATACTGGCTCAGTGTGTACTGTCTGTTTATGTTTATTTCTTGCGAGTACTTTATCAGAACAGAAACACATAATTATATAGATACATACATACATACATATAATTATATTCTGTGAAATTTTCATTTCATTCTGCCCTATATCGGTTGCTTAATTCGTTTTCGATCAATATACTTGTTTTATAGTTGTAACAGGGATGAGGCAAGTAAAATGTTGTATACATTGTAAACTGTGGTATACTATGGTTTACCTGTTTCACAACAACATGGTATTTTACCATGGCTTCCCTATTTCAAAGCACTATGGATTACAATGGTGCTTATGGTATATTATGGTATTTTAGTTTACTATGGTTTACCTGTTTCAAAACACCATGGTATACCATGGCATTTACCATGTTATATTTTCATAAGGGAATTGCCCAATTCCATGGGCCGTGGACACTTGGTATTGTTAACTTAATTGTTATTTTAATATTTCAGATGCATTATCTAGCATGAAGAGGTGAAATTCCTTAAAACACGGTTATGAATGAACAGACTATTTACTAGACATTGCAATTATAATTCAAGTGGCATAAGATTAGGGAGTTGTAGACTGTTCTCAGGACGAAAATACATAAGGAAGATGCGGAACTAAGGAAAATAATAGAATGAAGAAACACCCGATGAGGAAAATAGTGAGAGACAGACTGCGATGGACACACACATACACTGAGTGAGGACATACTGCGATTGACACACACATACACTGAGTGAGGACAGACTGCGATGGACAAACGCATACACTGAGTGAGGACAGACTGCGATGGACACTCACATACACTGAGTGAGGACAGACTGCGATGGACACTCACATACACTGAGTGAGGACAGACTGCGATGGACACTCACATACACTGACTGAGGATAGATTGCGATGGACACAAACATACACTGAGTGAGGACAGACTGTGATAGATACAACCATACACTGAGTGAGGACAGACTGCGATGGACACAAACATACACTGAGTGAGGACAGACTACGATGGACACACGCATAAATTGAGTGAGGACAGACTGCGATAGACACACACTTACACTGAGTGAGGACAGACTACGATGGACACACGCATAAATTGAGTGAGGACAGACTGAGATGGACACTCACATACACTAAGTGAGGACAGAAGGCGATGGACATACGCATACACTGAGTTAGGACAGATTGAAATTGACACTCACATACACTGAGTGAGGACAGACGGCGATGGACACACACATACACTGAGTGACCCCACCTGCGATGGACACACACATACATTGAGTGAGGACAGACTGCGATGGACACTCACATACACTAAGTGAGGACAGAACGTGATGGACAAACGCATACACTGAGTTAGGACAGATTGCGATTGACACTCACATACATTGAGTGAGGACACACGGCGATGGAAACACACATACACTGAGTGAGGACATACTGCGATGGACACACGCATACACTGAGTGAGGACAGACTGCGATGGACACACGCATACACTGAGTGAGTATAGACTGCGATGGACACAAACATACACTGAGTGAGGACACACACATACACTGGGTGACCCCCCCCCCTGCGATGGACACACACATACATTGAGTGAGGAGAGACTGCGATGGACACACGCATACACTGAATGAGGACAGAATGCAGTGGACACACACATACACTGAGTGAGGACAGTCTGCGATGGAAACACACATACACTGGGTGAGGACAGAATGCGACGGGCACACACATACACTGAGTGAGGACAGAGTGCGATGGACACAATCATACCCTGAGTAAGGACAGATTGCGATGGACACACGCATACACTGAGTGAGGACAGATTGCGACGGACACACACATAATCTGAGTAAAGACAGACTGCGATGGACACAACCATACACTGAGTGGGGACAGACTGCGATGGAAACACGAATACACTGAGTGAGGACAGACTGCGATGGACACACGCATACACTGAGTGAGGACAGGCTGCGATAGACATTTACATACTCTGAGTGAGGAGACACTGCGATGGGCACACACATACACTGAGTGAGCACAGACTGCGATGGGCACATACACACACTGAGTAAGGACATACTGCGATATACACTCACATACACTGTGTGAAGACAGACTGACTGAGATGGACAAACGCTTACACAGAGTGAGGAGAGACGGCAGTGTACACACACGTACACTGAGTGAGGACAGATTGCGATGGACAAACGCATACACTGAGTGAGGACAGACTGAGATGGACAAACGCATACTCTGAGTGAGGACAGACGGAGATGGTCACACTCATACACTGAGTGAGGAAAGACTTCGGTGGACACACACATAAACTGAATGAAGACAGACGGCCGTGGACACAGGCATACACTGAGTGAGGACAGACGGCGATGGTCACACTCATACACTGAGTGAGGAAAGACTTCGGTGGACACACACATAAACTGAATGAGGACAGACGGCCGTGGACACACGCATACACTGAGTGAGGACAGACGGCGATGGACACAAGCATACACTGAGTGAGGACAGACTGTGATGGACACTAACTTACACTGAGTGAGGACAGACTGCGATGGACACAACCATTCTCTGAGAGAGGACAGACTGCAACGGACACAGGCATACACTGAGTGATGACAGACTCCGATGGAAACACGCATACATTGATTGGGTACAGACTGCGATTGACACACGCATACCTGAGTGAAGACAGACTGCGATGGACACACACATACACTGAGTGAGGAAAGACTTCGGTGGACACAAGCATAAACTGAGTGAGGACAGATGGCATTGGACACACGCATACACTGAGTGAGGGCAGACGGTGATGGACACCCGCATACACTGAGTGACGACAGACTGTGATGGACACTCACTTACACTGATTGAGGAGAGACTGTGATGGACATAACCATACATTGAGTGAAGACATACTGCGATGGACACACACATACACTGAGTGAGGACAGAAGGAGGTGGACACAAGCATACATTGAGTGAGGACAGATTGCGATGGACACAAGCATACACTGAGTGAGGACAGACTGCGTCGGACAAACGCATCCACTGAGTGAGGAAATACTGTGATGGACACTAAGTTACACTGAGTGAGGAGAGACTGCGATGGACACGCACATACATTGAGTGAAGACATACTTTGATGGACACACACATACACTGAGGGAGGACAGACTGCGATGGACAAAACCATACCCGATGGACACACGCATACAGTAAGTGAGGACAGACTGACTGAGATGGACACACGCATACATTGAGTGAGGACAGACTGCGATGGACACATTCATACACTGAGTGAGGACAGACTGCGATAGACACTCACATACACTGTGTGAAGATAGACAGAATGGGATGGACACACGCATACACTTAGTGAGGACAGACAGCAGTGTACACACACATACACTGAGTGAGGACAGATTGCGATGGACACACGCATGCACTGAGTAAGGACAGACTGAGATGGACAAACGCATACTCTGAGTGAGGAGAGATTGCGATGGAAACACGAATACACTGAGTGAGGACAGACTGCGATGGACACACGCATACACTGAGTGAGGAGAGACTGCGATGGACACTCACTTACACTGATTGAGGACAGACTGCGATGGACACACGCATACACTGAGTGAGGACAGGCTGCGATAGACATTTACATACTCTGAGTGAGGAGACACTGCGATGGGCACACACATACACTGAGTGAGCACAGACTGCGATGGGCACATACATACAATGAGTAAGGACATACTGCGATAGACGCTCACATACACTGTGTGAAGACAGACTGACTGAGATGGACAAACGCTTACACAGAGTGAGGAGAGACGGCAGTGTACACACACGTACACTGAGTGAGGACAGATTGCGATGGACAAACGCATACACTGACTGAGGACAGACTGAGATGGACAAACGCATACTCTGAGTGAGGACAGACGGAGATGGACACACGGATACACTGAATGAGGACATACGGAGATGGTCACACTCATACACTGAGTGAGGAAAGACTTCGGTGGACACACACATAAACTGAATGAAGACAGACGGCCGTGGACACAGGCATACACTGAGTGAGGACAGACGGCGATGGACACAAGCATACACTGAGTGAGGACAGACTGTGATGGACACTAACTTACACTGAGTGAGGACAGACTGCGATGGACACAACCATTCTCTGAGAGAGGACAGGCTACAACGGACACAGGCATACACTGAGTGATGACAGACTGCGATGGACACACGCATACATTGAGTGGGTACAGACTGCGATTGACACACGCATACCTGAGTGAAGACAGACTGCGATGGACACACGCATACACTGAGTGAGGACAGTCTGCGATGGACAAACGCATACACTGAGTGAGGACAGACTGCGATGGACACTCACATACACTGAGTGAGGACGGACTGCGATGGACACAAGAATACACTGAGTGAGAACAGACTGACTGAGATGGACACATGCATACATTGAGTGGGTACAGACTGCGATTGACACACGCATACCTGAGTGAGGATAAACTGCGATGGACACACACATACACTGAGTGAGGAAAGACTTCGGTGGACACAAGCATAAACTGAGTGAGGACAGATGGCATTGGACACACGCATACACTGAGTGAGGGCAGACGGTGATGGACACCCGCATACACTGAGTGACGACAGACTGTGATGGACACTCACTTACACTGATTGAGGAGAGACTGTGATGGACATAACCATACATTGAGTGAAGACATACTGCGATGGACACACACATACATTGAGTGAGGACAGATTGCGATGGACACAAGCATACACTGAGTGAGGACAGACTGCGTCGGACAAACGCATCCACTGAGTGAGGAAATACTGTGATGGACACTAAGTTACACTGAGTGAGGAGAGACTGCGATGAACACGCACATACATTGAGTGAAGACATACTTTGATGGACACACACATACACTGAGGGAGGACAGACTGCGATGGACAAAACCATACCCGATGGACACACGCATACAGTAAGTGAGGACAGACTGACTGAGATGGACACACGCATACATTGAGTGAGGACAGACTGCGATGGACACATTCATACACTGAATGAGGACAGACTGCGATAGACACTCACATACACTGTGTGAAGATATACAGACTGAGATGGACACACGCATACACTTAGTGAGGACAGACAGCAGTGTACACACACATACACTGAGTGAGGACAGATTGCGATGGACACACGCATACACTGGGTAAGGACAGACTGAGATGGACAAACGCATACTCTGAGTGAGGACAGATTGCGATAGACACTCACATACACTGAGTGAGGACAGACGGCGATGGACGCCCGCATAAACTGAGTGAGGACAGACTGCGATGGACGCACACATACACTGAGTGAGGAAAGACTTCGGTGGACATATGCATAAATTGAGTGAGGACAGACGGCAGTGGACACACGCATACACTGAGTGAGGACAGACAGCGACGGACACTCACATACACTAAGTAAGGACAGACTGCGATGGACACACACACACTGAGTGAGGCCAGACGACGATGGACACACACATACACTGAGTGAGGACAGTGTGCGATGGACACATACATACACTGAGTAAGTACAGACTGAGTAGGACACACGCATACACTGAGTGAGGACAGACTGCGATGGAAACTCAAATACACTGGGTGAAGACAGACGGCGATGGACACACGCCTACACTGAGTGAGGACAGACTGCGATGGACACGCACATACATTGAGTGAGGACATACTGCGATGGACACATGCATACACTGAGTGAGGACAGACTGCGACGGACACACGCCTACACTGAGTGAGGACAGACTGCGATGGACACGCACATACACTGAGTGAGGACAGACTGCGATGGACACACGCATACACTGAGTGAGGACAGACTGCGACGGACACACACATACACTGAGTGAGGACAGACTGCGATGGAAACACACATACACTGACTGAGGACAGACGGCGATGGGCAAAGAGACATGAAAAACAAAATAGGGTGGTGCTAAAGTCGTAATTGCTTTGTACTCAGCGTGCATTTAGAGAGGACATGGGAAACCACGACCATTACCGAGGTTGGGAGTTTAACAGTTGGCACGGTGCAACGTGCTAAGGGAAATTGTCAATCCTCCAAGGGTGTATTTGTCACTTTGAAAAGTTTGTATCAGATAATCGTAAAAAATATTTGCTGAATTATTTGATAACCACATTTCTTGAAAGCAAAGGGCAATGCATTCAAAAACCTTAGTGTATAGCCGTTATATGTTGATATAATATTTGCACAAATACTTTGGGATTGAAACATTAACTGTCAAATGTATTTTCTTTATTTTGGAATAGGTTATTTAAACTGGCCATTATTTAATATGGCGAGTGTTGAGTTACTTCGGGTTCATCGTCAACATTGGCAGTGAAAATTTAACACATGTCACAACGGGTTATGCTCAATGTCCCCACAGGGTTCTATGACAGCTCTCCCTTCTACACTTGCCCCAAAGAGAAGGATAATTTGGTAATGAAGTAAGACCTATATTACTTAAAAACATAAACTACATAGATTAAGTATTGCTACATATAACGATGGAATCCAAATGTTGGGTCAGTACATCAGTCGTTAACTGAATAGTTACAAAAGTAGACGTGTTTCATTTATGAATGTTGTTGCTCTTCCATTTAAATGGACAGAAGGAGACTTGGGGTCAATTACATTGTAACTGGAATTGAAGCGCCGATTTCAATTCCGGAATTGGAATTGAAATTGGTGTTTTGTTTTATAAAGGTAATAGGAATTAGTGAAAATATAATTGGTATTTTCAATTACTTTTCAATTATATAATGTATCTATTTCACTAAAATTATTAACAAAACATAATCACTAAAATATAATGTGTTATGTGTACCATGTTTTTTCTGTACCATAATATGCAGAAAATAAATAAAACTGCTTTAAAATATATGTTATTTTCTGTCGTTGATATATCTATGTGTTCACATATTGTTATTTTTATAAGGGATTGATAATTAGGATTGCTATTTGGTAATTATAACTGTAATTGGAATAGTTATCTTTGGGGAATTTGGGTTAATATAATATTATTGAGTCTGAGTAAGTAAAGGATAACAGAAAAAGCGAATTTGTGAGTAGGTGTGTTGATCATTCTGAAATAAGAATGTTGACATTCTTAACTTACATTTTGCAACTGAATCAATTAAATGTCTTTAGCGTTTGTAAACACTGTAGAAACGTAGAATAGTTTTATTTCAGACTGTTCCTGCTCAGTAGTAGCACACACCTTTCTTCCCCTACCGTTGATTAGACAGACGATGCAGCCGTCTGATGTCTGAGTGGCAGGTACGGTACTCTAGGGGTAAGACCTTCCTGTTGACCTTCCTGTTTATTGTTTCACACGAATGTAGGGCGTATTAAATTGCGATATGTGAATTTAAACAATTCATATGATGTGACATAAGTGCAATTGAGCAGGCATATTCACAGGTTTGTTTGTAGAAACTATTGGCTGTGAAATGGTCCATTGTTTTGAGAGTTCAACAGGCGGAGGGATTTATGGGAATGTTTTGCTATGGGCCACATGGGCGCATGAATACATGGCTATTTGTGTCAAAATTGATGGGCATCGCACGTCGGGGCGTTTTAAATGAGCTGGAGGTATGTGATTTTGACAAATTTGGTCAGCATGTCAATGAGATGATGGCAGTTGATGTGAAACATTTTCTGAATTTTTTATGGTCACGTTTTCTTATAATCAGACAAAACGTTGACATGGCCACCAATGCAATTCTCTACAGTGGTCTGACTCATCTAACGTTCAGCAGTTCGCTGCGGCGTTTGTTAAGATTTTCGGAGATTTGATGTTTAGAATTCGTTACGCGCCATTTATCCTTAGCAAATTATGTGTAGTTTGTAAATATAATGATGACCGATCGCAGATTGGCGTTGCCGGGATTTGTTGACGCGTCAAGCCGGTGACAGCGGTCAGTGTTCTCGCGCAAAACTTGAACGCCCAGTGTGTTTGTGAATAAGTCTACCACTGATTGTTCTGTGTCGGACATGTATATGATTTCGCCACCACAATTGACTTTCCTAAAAGCGGTCGTTATAAAGTTTCTTTGCATTCCTCAATCCACATGAGTCACGGCAGAAACGTCTACCTCGAACTTCTTCGATCGAGGACACAGCCTGTTTGTAACAGCGTTTCGAAAAGAGCGCTGCAAAGCTCAAACCTTTGGTACAAAGCTGATCGGCAATTATGACTGGTAAGGTGGACATTGAAAGAGTGCAATGCTCGCATTACTTTGTTTGGATAAATCGCTACGGCGATAAGCACAACAATATGTATGAGCGTGACAATGACAACGTTAAATGATACATTATCAAAGTCTACATCGTGTCTGTCTAATACGCCACACAGACCTGTATTCCATTGAAACGTCAGAGGTTGCCCTTGGCTAAACGTTATATGATCAATGTGTGTCATATATTCTGTAATTTGAATAGTTATCGTTGGGGAATTGGAGTTAATATAATAATATCGAGTTAGAATAAGTAGAGGATAATAGAAAAAATCATAAAAAACGAATCCGTTGAGTAGGCGTGTTGGTCACTCTGAAATAAGAATGTTTACATTCTTAACTTACATTTTGCAATTTAATCAATTAAATATCTTTAGCGTTTGTAAACTCTGTATTAATGTAGAATAGTTTTACTTCCGACCATTCCTGCTCAGTAGTAGCACACACGTTTCTTCCCCTTGTAAAGTATATGCCAGTTTGATTTAATTAGTTTTTATGCGCTAATGTTTAGTAAGTCATTTGGAGGTTTATTCGATGTATTAAACGTATATTAATAATTAATTACATATTTACGTGATGTTATGTTATAACCAATGTAGGATTTATTGAAGTCAAGATTATGATCTTGATTTTAATATCTTTAAATGAATGTCAACGAGGGTAATGACTTAAATAACGTTTAGTCGTGAGAAATTAAGATTCTCCCACTAAGAATCATGTGGCTGAAATAATTATTTAGGCTAGCGGCATGAAGCCATTAGCTACACAACAGCTTAGCAAAACAGCCAGAACCATTTACTAATACACAAGCGTTTATTGTTCCAAAGTTACGTGTGTTTAACCTATTATGGACAGCAAAACAGCTAATAATTCCGGTTTAAATACACATTANCTCCCCACCCGAACAAAATTGGGACTCGTGCAACCCACGTCCAATTCGTCATCAGGTTCCTAGCACTACTCGCAGACGACTTGCTGCCCACATTGACAGCAACGACAGGCCGATTAACTTTGACACTTGCCCTGATCAAATTCGAGACGGTCCCTCTGTGTGGCCTGTTCAGGTAACACGTAAACGAGCACTTACCGTATCATCCAGCAACGGATTTGACCCGCCCCGCGACGACAGACAGCCGAATCCCAGGCTTACGCGACCCGCGACGGACAGATCGCTCAGCCCCTGGACATGGGCTGTAACTGCTCACGAAGCAGAGGACAGATTCGACAGTGACAGCGAGTCATTACCGAAGACGAAGTATTTCAGAAAGCGACGCAACTTAGCGCCGACTGAAACAGAAATAAAGCGGCAGAAATGCGCAGCTATAGCGCTCTGTGTGTATTTCACACACTGATGACAATTGCAAGGTCGACTGAATACGTCCATATGGACGTACGTTTTATAAACCGTATCATCTGCTTAACAGATTCCTTGTAACAGGCGGTGATGAAATCACATTGTAAAAAGCATACCGTGTATATATGAAAAGCAGAGTAATATATGAATAACTTACAGGAGTGCACACCGTTTATCTATTTTATGTAGACATGTCAATACGGGAGGTATCGCTGCCGAGTATCATGCCGAGTCTCAATGCTCTATTGAACTCGCCGACAGACAAGCAGCGGTGTTTGTCGAAACGGGGAAAGGTGATTAATATTGCATTGACCAACGGTACAGTCAAGAGAAAGATTTGCATAGTGTCTACGCGATGTCATACCTATAGATGAGAGTTGAGTTACGGGTTCTACGAATTCTCAGTTTAGCTTGTCCGACAATGGAAGTGCACAACATTTATTTTATGTAGACATTTCAATATAGAAGGGGCTACGTGAAGAGCGTGACTGGCGTACGTGATGGGAAGCATACCCATGTTTCAACTCCACTATAAATAAAGGCCAGTTTGTCTACTAAAATCTATCTCATCTCCCGATACCAAGGGAAGTGATCTGCAACCCTCGAGAGAACGTGTATATGTATATGTTAGTATCGCTATAACCGATTGATGTAACGTACAACAATAAAAGCCTACGCTGTAGGTCGAACCTGTAGAATACACCAACGTGTATTAGTTGTCTCTATTCGAAATCACGTCAGGGCTGACTGCTGAACGAAGTAGGTGGAAGGTCCTGACGTGAGACGGTTATGAGAGACCGGTAACAGTGAAGTTACAATATGGCGACATGGGTACCTATCATTACGATAGGAACGCCGACCGAAATCCCGAGATTACGCTTTAAAATACAACGTTTCAAATTGGTGACTGACGACTTGACTCCACGACGTAGCAAAAGTGACAACTAAGGCTACGAGTATACGTATCGCTGAAATTAAGAAGACATTGTCCATTCCGATATACAGTGCACAGTATAACGGGGATTACTCGACATGTTCGATCAACTGTCGATCTATTGTCAAAAACATTATTTGGACCAGCGACCGACATCGACGTTCGTGAATGCCAACGTTAGTGCGACTCTACAGCCAACGAAACTAGCGTATTATAACTTCGGTAAACCAAATGCTTTCAATAATTAGCTAAAACCCATGATCAGCTAGTGAAGTTTCGTGAGAATATTATTGGTTTACAAGTGAAACGCAAACGGCATAGTTAGAATTAGGTTTTCTAACAAAGGATTTGCTTAAACAGACAATAATTAATGCGTATTCTGACTTTCGCTAGTCTCCAATGGTACTTTTCTAATGTGGGAAACGTATCCGGGACATGTATCCTGTACTGTAGCAATTGTTATATTGTGTTTGTTCGTGATGGTTGTAATGCTTTATAAGAGTACTGTGTCGACACCGAAATTGTGTCACAAATGGACAGAGAATCCATTTCGTAACGTGAGAGATCATGTCGAAACCGCTAGCTGTTAAAGATGTCGACATACTTATTGTAGCACATGAACTGTTTTGTGTAGATTGTTGATGTATTCTTGCATTTATCCTAGCATTGTGAAGCATAATTTTATGATTGTTTATGTAGCTTTTAGATACAACTGTGTATTATTGATACGCACTGGATTATATGCCAACGGACATTGATTTTGTTTAATCGGCGTTTGTATCAGTGCTGGATAGAGTAGAACGTATATTCTACATGATCATTTGCGTTTGTTCAGTGTCTATGTATTTTCTGGTACATTGTAACATGCATGTGATTATCGATGTTTTAGTCTAGTACTTTGTATGATGCATGTGTGTACCGACGTTTGTTTTACGGTACCTTATAAAATGACTACCGATGCTGTATTCTTGGTACATTGTATGGTACATGTATAAGTACTAACGTTTATATTTCTCATATGTCAAAGACATATTGTCTGTTTTAGTGAAGGTATACTCTTCATTGTATTCTAGCAACTTCGTTGTTTAGACGTACGGTACCAAAATCAAACTGACCTTTTCTTTAAGTTTTGTTTTAAATTGTTGTGTTAAAAACAACATGTTGTTTTGAAAAAAAGTGTGGGAGGAATGTAAAGTATATGCCAGTTTGATTTAATACGTTTTTATGCGCTAATGTTTAGTAAGTCATTTGGAGGTTTATTCGATGTACTAAGCCT
Organism: Lamellibrachia luymesi; assembly: GCA_009193005.1. Classification (NCBI taxonomy): domain Eukaryota; kingdom Metazoa; phylum Annelida; class Polychaeta; order Sabellida; family Siboglinidae; genus Lamellibrachia; species Lamellibrachia luymesi. The sequence continues at coordinate 137,917 of SDWI01000761.1, read as the reverse complement.
AGATTAGCAACAGAAAAACAGGTTTCTAAAAGTGTATAGTTAAACCAACCAAGTGGATATAGACAAAATCCATATGGTGCCTAAGATTGATGGTACTGTTTAGAGGCTTCAGCCTTCCCTTTAATCCTGACATTTGCTAAATTGCTCTGAACTCGGGGATCAACGTAATTGGGAAATGAGGGGGAGCCCTGGGAACCTTGGATTTGGCCCAGCTCCAAGAGTTCAAAAGTTTAACTTGCAAAACTGGGCAAGGAAGACTGGCAGACGTCATTGTCCAGGGGTTGAGAGGGTGGGTTGATTTAACAAGTTGATCAATAGTAAAGCGTATTGGGTATTTAAGCAATCACAGCGCCTCTAGTGACGGCGTCTGATTTTGGAAAACTGGGAGTATAAATACCCCGGAGGAGCGTTTACAAGGGGGCGGCAACACTATTTTAAATTCACACTTAGGTGTGTAGTCATGCTGAATTTTAGGCATCCAAATTTTCAGTAAGGGTGGTCCTGGCGGGCCATACCTGATTTAGCATTAGAATTCAAAATTTCCGGTCAAAATGTTCTTGTCAAATCTTCTAGACTTTAAGAATCTGCATACATTTTAAGTGATGTTTACATTCACTACTTTTCTTTACGGTTTACAGTGATAGATTTCTTCACTGTTATTTTTATTTGTCATCGTGAGTGATTATATTGTTACTATGTACGTAGCCGTCTGATGTACAAGATTAAAATCGCTTCGAACCTGGAGAACAATGCGTTGACTACACTTCTGTAGTACTCTATGTACTCATTGGTCGAGTGAGTACAAATTCAGTTATAAATCTCGACCTGGCGAGCGCAAAAACGACGGACAATCAAAATATCTTTCGTTGTGACAAATGCCTCCTGGACCATTGCGTGCGGCCCCGAAGAAGACAAGAAGAGGGTGGCATGTATCTTACACCCTGACGTCTGACGTCTGAGTGGCGGGTACAGTACTCAAACGTTCAGCCGTACGCTGCGGCGTTTGTTCAGATTGTCGGAGATTTGATGTGTGGAATTCGTTACGCGCCATTTACCTTTAACAACTTCTGTCACGCTGTGTAGTTCATAAAGGTAATGATGATCGATCGCAGGTTGGCGTTGACGATGTCTTGGTCAATACGTCTAGCACGGCTTGTTCTGTGTCGGCGGTGTCCGTGGACACGTATATAATTTCGCCTGGGGTGACACATCTATTGACTTTCCTATATGCGACCATTATAACGTCTTTGGATTCCTCATTCCACATGAGTCACGCCAGAAACGTCTATGACGCAGATTCTACCAATTCTGCCAACTACCTCGCTCGAGGACCCAACCTGTTTGTAAAAGCGTTTCACAAATAGCGCTGCGAAATTAAAACCTTTGGTACAAAACTAAGCGGCAATTACGACTATTAAGGTGGACGTTGGAAGAGTGTAATGCTCGAATTACCTTTGCTAAATAGCTACGGCGATAAGCACAACAATATATCTGAGCGTGACAATGGCAACGCTAAATGATACACTATCAAAGTGTACACGTGAAAACACGTTTGTTTCATGTCCTGATCGGAACCACACAAATTACACGGTAGCACATCCGACCTACAAACCCCATACAGTGTTGTAATGTATTATATCCGTCCTAACAGGGGGGTTCGAACAAACCCCCCTTTTCGATAGATTTTGTTGTAATTGCAATATTTCTCAAGATACATTCCAGCTGATTGTATGCGTGTTTCATGGTTTAACGTTTTACTGCTATTCGTCAAAGTAGACACGTTTTTATATAGCACGGTACCTAGTCGATGGGAGGCATTCAGCTTCAATTACTATACTATTCGTTCACATATCTACCGCTGACTATTGCCGGGCATTCTTTTGTACAGCTGAGTGAACTGGAGCAACGGGGAGTGAACGAAATTGCCCAAGCTTCGAAATGGCAGCAATATTCCGTGTTCTCTCAATTGAGAGTCGCATGTTCTAACCACCGCTCCACCGCGCCATCGCACCACCGCGCCACCGCGCCACCGCGCCACCGCGCCACCGCGTCCCTCATGGGGTCAATGCTGTTGTATTACCATTCGTCGTCTTTGTGTTCTTAACTACAATTTCTGGAGTTACAATTAGCTGTTCTGACTAATCTCTTTGTCATCCAAAACAACAAACTCCAGATGACAAGTGTACAATGAAGCCGTCGTATCATATATGTAAAAACACATTCACTCTACTAGCATTCGTGTCCGCTCGTTTTTCAAAATGTCATAAGTTTGAGAGAAAATACTTCTAACACTATTCTCATAATCATTCAGTTTAAAAAAGCATTATTTGATTTCTTAATCTCATCACCTCTGGTGTTATTGAGTAACGTTTATTTAGAAAAAAAAATCACAATTAAGGTATCTATGCTTCGACGACAAATGAGGGGAACACATTATATATTGATTGTGTAAATGCTAACAGCGTGAATATGTTTTAAAAAAAATTGACAGATATCTCAAAAGGGCGGGTTAAACATACATGGAAAATTGGTGTTTTAGCTTTCAACCCCGCCTGGATTGCCTCTTTTGGAGTATCTTGCCAGTCCGAAGCCCGGGTAAAGGGGAGGCTTGGGCATGGGGCAAACAAACCCATCCTGTAAAAAAACTGTTACTGAAACCGATACGAGAGATCTAACCAATTGTGGTAACAGTGATGAGGCAAGCCAGGAAGCTGGAAAGATGAAGGATGCCAGCCAAACCCAGATGGAAGCTGACAGACCGATGGTGGATTTCCTGAAAACGAAGAAGAAGATGAAAGTCGCCTGCTGGAACGTACGTAGCTTGTACCAGAACGGCAAGCTGGCTCAGGTGGTGAGGGAGTTCGACAACTACAATTTAGACATTATTGGAATCAGTGAAGCAAGGTGGACAGGAACAGGATAGAGACAGCTTGCATTAGGCCACACCATACTCTACTCAGGGAGAACCAACAATCAGCACGCAGAAGGATTAGCCATAATATACCGAAGCAAACTGAAACAAAAACATTTATAAAATGGAATCCCATGGGAACAAGACTTATAACAGCTACATTTAACTCAAGATACACAAAGCTCACTATCTTATCGTGGTATACTCCCATTGAAGACACAGAAAAAGAGGACAAAGAAGCTTTTTACGACCAGTTGAAGAAGCGATACGCAAGGTACAGGCTCATGACATGCTGTTGGTGATAAACGACCTTAATGCCATGGTGGGCAGTGACAACACTGGCAGAGAGAGCAACATGGGCTCACACAGGTGTGGAATCATGAACGATAATGGACAGCGCCTCTACGAAGAAAACAAACTAGTAATCGGGGGGACCATTTTTCATCATAAAGAAATCCACAAGAAAACTTGGACTTCACCGGATGGGGCCACCACCAGCCAGGTAGACCACGATTTTGTCAACAAGAAATGGAGTAGTTCATTGTAGGATGTAAGGACAAGAAGAGGGGCAGATGTGTCCAGCGATCACAACCTAGTCACAGTGTAAAGTATAGGCCTGTTTGATTTTAATTAGTTTTTATGCGCTAATGTTTAGTAAGTCATTTGGAAGTTTATTCGATGTGTTAAGCCTAGATTAACAACAGAAAAACAGGTTTCTAAAGGTTTATAATTAAACCACCCAAGTGGATATGGACACAATCCATATGGTGTCAAAGATTGATGGTACTGTTTAGACACTTCAG